>LKNJ01002071.1:0-71299 GCA_002120245.1 Maccullochella peelii
AAGCACTTTCAGCTACACCCCCTGTATGAAAGGTGCTATAAAAAGTTTATTATTATTATTATATAAATAGTTTGACAAAATAGTGGTAACTCAAGGTCCACTTACTAGCTTTTTACAGAGCTTTCCACTGCATGAAATAGCATTCTCCTTGACAACTGCGCAAACTCCAGATGCTGATGAAGACAGTGAGATGAGGTTGAAAGCTCAGGAAGAGGTAGTAAGTGGACATTGAGGTAAAAAAATATGCTTATTCACTTTCTTTTCAAGAGTGAGATGATAAGATTGACACCACGCTCATGTTTGAGCATTAAGTATGGAGCTAGAGGCAGGAGGCGATTAGCTTAGCACACTCCACATAAAACCACAAATTCATTTTCCATTACTTTTTGTGTACAAAAACCCCCAAACGAGATTGTTTTAATTTGTGACCTTTAGTACCTTTTTTTAAATTTGAAGACAGACAGGCTAGTTGTTTTGCTCTGCTTCCAGTCTTCATGCAAAGCTAAGCTAATTGCCTTCTGGCTCTAGCTCCGTACTTAACTCTTCTAACTCTGAAACAGCGAATAAGTGTATTAGACTGCTTTCACACCATTAGTATGTAACTATTACTTTGATATTGTTTTGTCAAACTACAAGGTCAAGAATGAACTTTCACACTCAACATACATAACTAATATGCTATGTTGAGTATTAGTTCTAAAAACAAAGGTGCTTGGTAATAATGATAATAAATACCAATATTCAACCAGGCAGCCCCAGGGCCCCACATCCCTAGGGCCCCCAAAAGCCCCAGCTTTACTGTGTGGCATTTGGTATGTGGTAATTTTGTTTGGGAACATGCACTACAAAAACCACATTATCTACTGACACAATGAGGGCCTTAATTTGGGTCCTGCTTTATCACCTGATCACGAGGCCCTGTCCTGAAGAGGGGCCCTGTGAAAATCTAGTTTTAAGACCTTTCTTATTTCTGCTGCTACTATGCTTACATGCTGCATAATCCTAAATGAATTTGTTTGTAATCAAATTAGCACACAGCAAACCTGGGGCTGTGTACACTGTGCAGAGTGAGGAGGGGGAACGCGGGGTTAATCAGGCCGTGTCTATATTCATGCACACTTGCATGTAATTTGATCAATTCAGGAAAAGGGCTTCCCATAGACAACCAGTGGAGTATTGATGAATCAGCCCAACAGCATCACATTCATCATATCAGAGCTGGATGACCAGCTGGTGCCGGCCTGACATATCGGCAAATACATCAGTCCAGCCCCAGTAGGCAGGGCTAGATTTACAGTTAGAACAACAGCACTTCATCTACATGTATTCAGTGTCAGTATGAATACGACTGTTAGCATTGTAATGGGATCTGTGACTCCAGATCCCACTGTACTCTCAAAATTCAATAGATTTCTGAAGGAGAGCAGGCCACCTGCGGCCCTCAGAAGTGAAAACTAGGAGGTCTGTAGACACAAACTCACTTTGGTCTGAAAAATGACTGATGGATGAATCTTCAGTGGGCAGCACAAGCTCTTGAAGCAGTGCCATTAGAGTAATAATCTTCCAGTGCAGGACCTTCAAGAGCCTTTGACACCTCCTCTTCCTCATTATCCCCTCACTGATTTTCTCTGGTGGTGGTCTGCGGGGTCTGCATCCTTCTCGCTAAATTGGGAGACTTGGGATGTCTGTAAGCCCATTCAGCTTTGATGTTTCATTTAAACAAGAGCCAAAGAGGAAGTGACATCCCAGAGGAGAATATTATGCTAATCTCAAAAATGTTAATTAGGCCCAAAGGGTTAATTTCTTCTGCTTTATACTATATACTTTAATCTGTCTCTCAGTTAAAATGCTTATACTGGAGAATGCTTAGAAACAATCAGTGTTATGAATTTCAAAACATTACTTTTCCTTCCTTTTAGCTAAAAGTTTCCTTAATCCTCCTTCTTTGAAATATAATTGGTACAATCCAACAGCCAAGGAGCTCTCTCATCACGCCACAAAATAACATAATCTTCTTTAATTTATCACATCAATTCAACAACATATTACAGCAAGTCTTCCTGCATATTGCACAGTGGATCATTTGTAGTACAAATCACTAGATTAAGAAAAGAGAAGTATTATCTCTACAAAAAAAAATCATAAAATCTGATATCTACTATGGAAACCAAAATAGATTCAGTCACCAGCAACTTAATTACATCTCATTCATTGAATTCTCCGTTGAGATGCAGCAAACAATACCTAAATGGATGATAATTGCTTTAATACCAAGGGTGCTATTCTTATCTTGCAAATGTTCTCTGTACACGGGGAAATAATGAAGGAAACTCTTCTCAGCACAATGTCAGCGGTAAATAAGCATGTACCTGCAGAGTCAACGGGGGCCATGTTGCATGTGAAACGCTTGATTTGATATACAGCGTGCACTTTGGCTGTGGCTCACAGCTCGTTTGAAGAAAACCAATGAGCGCCCTCAGACGCAATGTATCGTCCCCTACAGGCTTGTTCATTCACCTGCACATTTACTACAAGCCAGTATCTCCCTTTCTGCCATTTCATTAGTGTTAATTCCCCCTCAGGGATATGGGAGGAACGTCAAAGCACAGGGTTCCTGCTTTTGAGATGCGGAAAAGAATGAATGGCTCTCACTACTCACCCTGAGTGATGAACAATGTCCTGACATGGCAGGTAACGGTTATGTATCGCCCTTCTCCCTATATGTGACACATTGAAATGATAGGCGTTACGGCGGGGAGTGATGGATTCTGCAGTGCAGCAGGAGCTTACGTGCACAGGTTGAATTGTAGAGTAGGAATGCATCTCAAGGTTGGTCTAAAAGTAAAATTAAAGGGGTGTGGAGCTTGACTGTTTCAAGGTTATGTTCACATTAATTCATTTCCCAAGGTCTTGTTTTTAAGCTGTGTTAAATGGCACCATCTACACCATTCTTAAAGGGCTAAATAATTATTCAGAATAACAGGTTCTTTGAATTCCAGAGCTAAATTTACATTATGTGCTGCTGTATCTTTACTGCAATTCAAAGAACTGTATTCCTCTTGTTATTCATGGTAGGATGCATACTCCTGCATACCCTAAAAAGAGAGAAAGATATACTTTTTAGAACCAAACTTCAAGTCAGATATCACACACGCCAACATACAGTACATATGCCCACGCCGGAAGCCATTCTGATAATATCTTTTCATATCCAAAGGACTCTAGGGGATATAAAGAAGTACAAGGGAATTCAAGGGACAGATTTGTGCAGCAATAAAAGAGAAGGTTAACTGCGTTATAATACCAAATTATTTCATGCAGCCAATGAAAACAAAATTCCCAGTTTTATTGGATCGAAATGATTCACAGCGGCGCTACATATATATCAGTCAATTAAAGGAGCTGATATGAAAAAAAAGGTGAAGCCAGAATATATAGAGAGTGGGAGGGTCTGAGCTGCCTTTGTCTGCCACACTGGTCATCACTACACCTACTGCAGCGATGAGAACACCCAGACGACCGAACACATCTCCCCCGCTTCTAAATCCAGACATGGAGTGCGCTTTCATCCATTAAAAATGATGAGTGAGGGAACCAAACAGCCCCTTTTTTCACCACCGCTGCCTAACACTATAATATGGTTAAGCGGACATAATTTGCACCTGTCTCTTCCTGTCAATTTCTAAAGAGAGATGGAGTTTGCACTCAGGCAGAGAAGGTAGCATCGCATGGCTTGGAGTTCCGGCCCCCCCTTCCCCTCGCTCTCTCTGCGGCACTCAGCTGTAACTCACACTGTAATTCTCGAGGGGGAATGCAGAAATTGAAGAATTTATTCACATCCAATTGCAGCAGAGGGGGCAAACCAGCTCTGCAAATGCTGCATCTTTAATGTCACTTCACTTGGCACTTTGGAGCCTAATTGCTCGACTTGGCCACTTTTTGCAGACCTGTCCTCAGATCCAAGAAGAACACCTATTTAGACATCATCAGTGAGGAAATAATGTTCATTTCCAGACCTGCAGGCATAGGGAATTTAACCCAACTGTATACAAAGATGCTGCATTATTACTGCCAACCCCAGCCTTAGGGATTGGACCTCAGCCTTTGTGCTTTTTAGGTACACAGATCCCTATCCCCACAATTGATTTTCCCTGATTCTTTACATGCAGAGCCAGGAACAGTGTGCCACGAAAAGGCAGCTGATGGAGTTAATTAGGAGTAACTGTTCCTGGATTAGTGATAAAAGCTAAGGAACCATTTATGCAAAATGAACAAGCCAATTCACAGACTACAATCTATTAACTAAGTAATGCAACATAGTGGAGTATTTGCTCATGTAGTGTTTATCTTGACAATTAAACTCCTTCCATTGTCTTAAGAATTGGAATATCCCCAAACAGCTATATCATAGTAAGTTGTCTACCCACAGTATAACATCCCCTGTTAATTATATATTTATCAATTTCCATAGTGAAAAAAGAGATGATTTTCTATGCCTACGACTGCTTTGTCATAATTTTGATTAAGGCTAGAATGACACAATGCTGCAAGTTTTGTTCACACAGCACTTAATCACAGATTGGAGTTTTAGGTATCTAAATATTTCTGCTCTGAGCTGCTCTGGAGGCAGAATTCTGAGCGTGCTAGCAAGCTGGCAGAGTTGAATGGCAAAGTTCACTCGATGGGCAAAACATGCAAATACAAATGGACCACGGCATTTATGAACTTGGAAGGTCTTCAGGTTACATACAGTAACTAGGACTGCCTAAAAGTACATGGAGGGTTTTTTATTCAGTCTGAAAACAATAAACTGAGGGTATACAGAAAGCCAAAGTACTGACGTCACCTCCTAGCTAGCCACTGTTTGACTAGCTTCTGTCACTCAATGCAGTCTCTCAATGAGGGTTTCTTCTACAGCAGTGCCTTTTAGATTTTGAACCTTTCTTGGTTTCAATAAAACAACAATTTCCTGTTAGCATAAAAAAAAAAAAACTTCAGCTCCCATGAGGCTGTGTATATTATGCATTATCAGTTTTTTCTTATCTATGATATCTACAGACTATCTTGTAGTTGTAGAATGTCTATTTTTTAGCTGTAATCTCTGCTGTCTAAAAAAATGTCAATGTCATTGGTCCTCCTGGTCTATTCATATAGCTCGCTACTCAACTTCTCCAAATTTTTGGGCTTGTGCAATGGTGTTCATTAAAGGACACTAAAACCAAAAATATTAAATAAAGAACAATATTAGCCTAGATCATCAAAGGAACTGTGATTTTTTTTTTCTCTTTGGCTCCCTTTAGGGCACTTGGAACCAACCCAGTCTCCTTAGATTTATGTTCACACTGGACGACTCTGCAGTAAAAAATGTATATTCAACGTCAACATTCAATACCAATTCAGGAAGTAATATTACATGAAGTTCATATGGCATAGCTAAAAGTAATGTAATGCATTTGCCGTTGACTCTGGAGACCGGGGTTCGTGTCCCGTCTCAGACCAGCAGTTAGCATGGGCTCTTTATTAATATTTAACCATGGCCATGATCTATCCATAATATCCAGAGTTTTCCTCTTAGCAACAACAGCACTAGGCATAAAATAGCTGTGTTTTCCATTGGGCTTTCGCATACTTAGCCACAAAAACTAGATTTTTTAACTCCCTTTGATGCCCACTGAGTCATAACTCAACCATTATGATTATTGCTACATCCAGACAGCTCTGCCTCACAGTCTGCCAAACTCATTCATTAGTTAGTCTCAAATGGTGGAAGGAGAGACATAACCCCAGGGGGTTTCATTCCCATTGGGGCACACATGCCAAAAATGTATGTACTGGTATTCTACGGTGAATGGGGCAAAAGTCTGTACTTAGTGGCATATGTAAACTAATGACAATAATTGTGAACTAAATTTGCACTGCTGGAAAAATGTCAGCCTCATTTTTCTTCACTGTCAGGGTGCAGTCTGCAGAGAGCAGTGGGAGCTGTGAGCAACCACAGCCCACTTTACTCACCACAAATACCATTAGAAAAACATTGCTCTCATCATTCAGATCCCACCACATGGCCCGAGTGATGACAGGCACTACACCAGAGTGACTAGTGCACAACCAGGGGGATTACAGGCAACTGGACAGCAACTGCACTGCTTCTTGCATCTTTAACATATCATGGTAAAATGGTACACAACAACAGTGGGTTAGACCAAACTTCTGAAATAGCTGTTCTAAAACATTTCATCAAGTTCTCCCTGGCTTGTGGACAACAAATGGCAGAGATATAGAGAGCACAGTAATAAATCTATGTCATTTATCACAGCACCGAGGGAATATTTCAAATCATTTAAATCTAAGGTCAAGAGGTTCTGCTACGTCTCCCCATCACTGCCTCTATCGTTCTCTCCGGTAAGAGAAACGGGAGCATAATAAAGCGGCCAATGCACAGGAGGAATATTAGACTAATGAAAAGCTCTTTCCTGCCTTGGCTGCTGGCCCATCTTGTGTACTGCCTTGCATCTACCATTTCACAGCATGGAGCTGTGAAATGGAATTCCGTTGGCAAAACAATAAAGCAGCCCCCCCATGATTGTGCGTCATGCACTTTACCTCCCCAAAAACAGCAGTGGCAAACAATGATGGCTCAAAGGGAAGTGCAAGGTGTAATATTGTATGTGCATACAGAATCACTCAGTTGTAAGTAACTCATTTCTAAGTAGTGCAGTGCATTATTCTGCTCGCCTGGCAAAGGACAGGAGTCTTTATGTGCTGGCGTGGTGTTCCAGCAGCATCTTGGCTTTTACAATGAGATAAAGGGCGCTGGGCATGGGCAGCAGGTCCTGGAACATCATGACATTGTGGATGATGGGAAAGGTGGTAAGTAGTTGGCCTGCCTGTTTGGGAATATGAGCAAAAAGCAAACCCCTGCTGATCATGAGCCAAAGCTGACGAAGTGCCCCTCGCTGTGCCCTGCAGCACAAGGGGTGGAGCTACACCCAGGCAGAGTAACACATGTATCAGTTAGCAGGAAGAATTGGGTTAAGGTAGGCTTACAGTGAGTGCCATTTGTTACTCCACCCAAAAGTGTCACTAATTGCCAAAGCACCAGGCCACACACAAGACTCCTAGGAATTGTTACAGACAGTACACTTACAAAAACAGCTTTTAAAAAGGGACATCTGACAACTGACATTAGCCAGACTTTGGGTCCTTAGACAGGTTGCATTATAGGCACCTAATGGACAGCTCTTGGCCCCTATGTGGCCCTGTAGAACTGACCCGACGATTTGATCTAAGGAGCCTGATTCGATTGCCAATCTCACAGTTGAATCGTTGCAGTGGCCGGAAAACGTGGGTATGAAACAAAGGATCATTCTATTCCGGTTATATGGGGGTGATGAAAGTCTGATTTTACATAGAATTGCTTGGTTTCTCCCAATAAATCATTATATATAACCGAAGTCACTAATAGGCGGGCTCTATTTTAACCGGCGCAGCTTTTCTGGTTTAGCAGCCCAGGAAACTCATATACCAATTGCATGCGTTGTAAATCATCTCACATGGTGCTACTCAGCCAATCAAATCTTGTCACCTCAGTGTATCTTCTAGCTCTGAAAGATCACTGATGCCCCTTTTTGACCACATAGTCCCAAGAGCTAAGGAACCCCAGGAATTAAACTCAGGATCTGAATCAGCGACTAACCCCCTGCACTCTTGAATGTGTCTCCACCTTATGTAAAAAAAAAATTTTTAAAAAAAAAACAGTGAAGAATAGAACAAAAAGAATGACAGCTAAGACAAAGTTTTGCATATGATAAAACAACAGTACAGAGACCCTGTCATGTTTACTATGGTGTCTATGATGCCAAAATAGCGGCCACTACTCTCGGTAACCAACTTCCAATGGTTTCTGGGCCTACCTCCAGAGCAGGGACTCGGGCCAGGAACTACAATTAATTTACTAAATGATTTATTTACTGAATAAAATTAAAACCCTGGTTCTGATGGTCGAAATGCAGGTAAAGTTCCCAAGTTCCTAAAAAGGTTCCTGTGTTCCTGGATAAGTTCATGCAGTCCTGGGAAAGTTCCTGCAGTGGAAAAGGGCTATAACATAGCTGAAAAAAATCATGTGACGATACATTCACCATGACGATGGGGTGACTAGAGTTGAACGAAAAAGGAATCAGTGATAGTGTAGTGAACATCTTTGGGTTTTGGACTGGGAATTGTCTAATATTTTATTACACAAACAATTAATTGAGAAAATAATCCCACAGATGAATTGATAATGAAAATAATCGAATAATCGAAAGAAATCATATCTGGGGGCACTTCACCTAATGGCCAATTGAAAGCATAAAAGCGTGCATATGGGAGAAGCCATGCAAATTCAAAATGAACACTATGCTGGGCACTAAACAATGATGTGTGTCTTTGAAAATCACTTGCTTGAGAGGTGCAAAATCTCAAGAAAGGCAAAACTGTGGCAAGAACTAGTACTGGCATGCCCTCTACATTTGAGTAACTGAGTAACTGCAGTGGCTGTGAGATAAGTGACTGCACCCTATAATCTGACCATCTATGAAAAGTCATGTCGCACTGATGTACAATGCAGCTGTCCAATCTTCCAGCTGAGATGTGCAACTTCGGAAGCAAAAACCACCAGGCTTGCAGTCCTTATATTAATAATCGTTCCTTGTCAAGGGAAAGCATTGGCATGGTAATGCATCATGTCTTACACAATGTATGCCATTCCAGATCTCAGTGGTGCAGCCTTGGCACTTCTGCTGTTTTATTAGGAATTATCTGCAGTCAATTAATAAATGTCGTACTGGCTGAGTCCCACAGGACAAGGGGCAGAGAAGCACGCCCTGATAATGGAGGGGTATCCATCATGTCTGCCAGTCAGGACACCGCAACTGCCACCCAGACTCCTGATGTGCATGAGCAAGGCAACAGTGGCTAATAAGGATGATACTGTGAACACCTGGAAATGATCTGATGATGAATGTAGGAGACGCTTTGATTACTTTGCCCATTATGTTGCACAAACATTTAATCAATTTGTCATCATTGTTTTTGCCTAAAATATGAAAATGAATTTCAGTCAGAATACCATGAATTGTACTTTTTTATGTTTTAACCTAACCTCAACCCCAACCCTAGGGCTGGAGACCGCAATCTTTTAAACCTAACCTTAACCTGATATTACAGAAATGATAGAAAGCAAAGGCTTTAAGAGGTCTGACTGTACTTTTAGACTTCCAAATTTTTAGACATGCACATCCATTTTGCACCGGTTATATTTCAGTAAGTGAATAGCAAGAGCTAATAGATGACAAGTATCCATCCCACTGGCTGATTTGATAACAGGGAAAAGGGTAATTTGCAGTAATAGTTTAAACATCCATCCTCTACAGGCATACATTTAGATATTTAAAACCAGAATTGAAATATGTAAGCATAAAAATGCTTTCCACCACATCTAAATCATCTGAGAACTCTCAAAGGACAACAGTAAAGCGAGCTGCTTTTCTGACATGTCATGAATAAAAAAGGCCTGTGGGCTCTTAACGGCCTGTGGCCTACTGCAAAAACAGAAAGCTCAGCGCTCGTTTTCCCCCAATGCTCCAGTAATAGGCCAGTGGAAATAACACTTTGTTCTCCCCAGTGATATCATTTCTTCTTATTACTTTTCACCCCCTCCGCCTCTCAGGCCACCATCAGAATCTCATTTGATCGTATTTACATTCGCTCTGGCTTCAAACCCCGGTGATGCTAAAAAGCAATTACTACTTCAAGTTGCCGTCTGCCAAAGAGAGCCACACAAGATGTCCTTGCCAAACTGCAGAGGATTCCTACCCGGTCTGCGGCTGACATTTTAGCTCTTGTCTTCTTCTGTAAGCACGGTTCACTACATTTAGAAGCAAAGAACTGATTATGACAAACATGGCCTTTAAAAGAGGCCTTTGACCAGGGACAATCCCAACAAAGTAACATTTATCAGAGTTTAATACCAGAGACGCTCAAAGCCGAGCAACAGAGGGATATGCCATTTATCAAATTAGAACATCATCTGAAATCTCGCTGACTGTCTGGACTGGAACCTTCATCAGCCTCATGAAATATAACTGAAAGTCATAACCGTAAATTGTGATGAAAGTACAGAAGTGCAACAGCCTGCATACTAAATTAAAGGGGCACTCCACCGATTTTACACATCATGTTCAGTTTGCTAAGCATGGAGAGTACAGTTGTATGATGTCTCTTGTGGCTCTTGAGGGATATTTCTAAAGAAAAAATTAACCCTGATGGTGTCATAGTGATGTCATCAGTGTTGTCTTACATTGAGCTTGGAAACTACAAGTTTGAAAGACATATCAATCTAAAACAAGATGCTACTGAGTTGCATTATGGGAAATGTAGGATCAAGGGTTTTTTTTTTGGAGCTTGGCTCCCTTGCATGAGTCTACATTCAAATCTGTCTAATCCAGTTCTTGTTTTCCTGTTTTTTAGCCACTGTGGCCGTGGTCTCTGGAACAGTCTCCCAGAGGATCTGAGAGTCTCCACCTTAAGACATATCTTTTTAGCCTGCATGGCCTTTACTTAAGGTACCTTGTCATTTGTTGCCTAGTTTTTAAGTTAATCATTGGTTTTCATACTAGTTCTATCCCTTGCGCTTACTTATTTTATTGACTTTGATCTATTTTATTGTATTATTATTGTTTGTGTCCTGTTGTTTTCTACAGTAACTGATTAATTTCATTAAGTTACTTTTCAATTAACATGACCCTGCAGCAAATCATAAAAACATGATGATGTAACACTTTGTAACAGCTACTGGATGATGCAACCGACGCTGCCATGAAGGACGCAACCGTAAAATCGAAAAACCTTAATTTTATTTCCCTTATTGCAATGTCCATACCATTAAATGTAAACTCTTAAGCAACCCTGTTCCCCATTGATCGTGTTGCTTTGCGAATGGAGATTCAATTACACTGTTCTTCCAAGTGAGCGCAGAGCAAACGACATAGAACTATCAATAGTAGGCTGCTCGGGGGACAGATGCGGAGGAGGATAAGCGAGATAGCCGGACCTCCTTTGCTGTGCACTCTTTGTTAAATTACCCAAGGTTAGTGCAGCGTACTAAAGGCGACTAAAGCAATTAGTTTTCCACCAGTTGGTCAATTGTCAGAGTCTGCAGGCGGAAAAACCATTGTGTATACAGTGCTGTTTTAGACCAGATGGCAGCAAACAAGAATCGTATCTGAGCATGAGCAGCCACGCTCAAGAAGTTTATGGAGGTTTTTTTTTTAGCAATAATAGATTGCTTGAACGAACATTTCTCATCTATCTTTTGAGATTTGGAAGGCAACACACACATCTAAAGCCTCCTGAAGAGCAGTTATATGCACTTGTTACAGTACAAGTTTGGATAGAGAGCAAAACTCCCATCTTTATCATCACTAGAAGAGCAATAAAAGAGGCTCTTCCAATTAATGCTGCTTTTACAGGCAGTGCAGCAGTGTACTTTGTAGCACTTGATGTTTCTAAAGCAGAAACAGCTCATGGGGATTATGATAAATGACACGGATTTAAGGTTTTATACTTTATATTTTATGTAATCCATTTTGCCTCTTAATTCTCATCTGGATATTTGTCTTATTATTTTTTACTTGTGCCTTTTCACTCCTCTTGAATAAGAGACGTGTTGCTCTATTCCTGTCCTCCCCTGTGGCGGATAGAGGCAGGACTAAATGTGGAATATTCCAGATGCCACTGAAGTGCAACAAAATGTCTAGGAATGGTTTTCGAAACCTTTTTGTCCTGCAATTACCAACCTGCTTTCCATACAGCCCTGTGGGCTACTCATTACTCAAGGACTTAAGGTAGTGATGGAATACTTCAATTTATTCCACACAGTCTGCATATACAGCATGCATCTATCGAGTTACAGTACCTCATGGATGTTGAGTCTTTTCTAAAGAAAATCAGTAGTGACATTTTATGACTGTGGTTTTATTTCCTGATATTTCTCCACCACCTATTTGGGTTCTTCCAAATTACTGAATAGCCACCTGGTGTACAAATCCTGTCTGAATACAAATCTCACTGTTGGTTCAAGCTAAAAAGCTCTATTTGTTTGTTGGATTTGTCAGCTCCCATCAATGCTTTTGCATTAATTAGGCTTTATTCACAATTCATATTGCTGCAAAACATCATTGATGCAGACAAGTGCCATTGCCTATGAATCATGTTGAAATGTTCCTCTCCCAAACTCCTGCTCCATCTCAACTCTCACACTACTGGCACAGTGTATCCTTACTGACGTTAAAAGCTTTTTAGTGTTGGGAGGTGATTTCTGTTACTTTGCAGGAGATCTTTGGCTTGCAGAGCGGATATGGATTTCTCATGCCCTGAGCATAGAGGGGTTGGCGAAAAGAGATGACTCTTATCTCAGTGTGTGTCCCTCTGCTGAGAACATGACATTAAATTGCCATTCTCAAAGACCAAGAGAAGGTCTTGTTACTTATAGAAGGCATACAATTACTCTTACGTCAGCGGTTGGATATTTACCACAGGTCTCTAAGAGACAGATTTGACTGATGCTTTATATCACATTTTACTTTTTAAGAATTGTCTAAGTTAATGGATGTGTTCTGAAAAGGGCTAAAATAATTTGGTGGTGTAATCAATTATCAACAGTAGTTGAAATTCAAAGATTTGCTTCTTTTCTTTGTTTCACTTCATTGTTAACCCTTTGAATCCTTGGCCGTTTGTACTCAGTTTTAACTGCCTTCATTTTCAGGCTTGTGGCATTGTCCCTACAGAACTGTAAACTGAATGATATGACCGTACTGTGATGAAACGCATCAATGCTGGCGTTAATATTGACATTTCTTACCAAATGTATAAAAATTGATTGGTTGATCAATTTGATGCCATCTACTGTTTTAAATCAGCCCTGAACCTGTGAGGCCAATGCTGACATAGAGTCAACCGGTTGGGACCTGTCTACGTCATGACATTTATATAAAAAAGACTGTAATCAGTGTCAGTCAGTCTTTCCCATGTCCCCTGACCAACACTACATAGCTACAGCTGTTGTTCCCTCACTCCTCTGTTGCACGTTTTAAATTTGCTGGGAGAGAGGGTTCTAGCAGAATCTGAGGGTCTTTAAATGAGTAAATCAAGGGACTAATTTCAGGGAAATTATAGATTAATCAATGACAAAAATAATTCCCTCATTGCCCTAGTTCTTACTGAAAATGTAACTTAAAATCTAGGCTAAATATTTGCATCTAGTTAAACCTAGGAGTACTCAGTTTGATGACAAGTCTCAATGGCATTCTTTATTTATGAATGCAGTGATACATATACAGCTAAACCTTCTAGATCTATATTCCTTTGCCACACATGCAGTGTAGGTCTGCCAGCATAACATACAGTATGTGCCAAAGGTGATGGCCAGAGGGAAGCTCTTTATAGAACACAACATAAGAGTAAGGGAAGCATGACTACAGCATGACCGAACACTGGTCACTGGTGATCACTCAATTAGCTAAAGAATCTAAATGGCCTTTTATGTCATAAACTGTAGGAAGAGGCAAGGTGAATCATACAGACATGAGATGTTCCCAAACAAGCAGCAGCTTCAGGCCAGTGGTACAGTACAGTGCACGCCACATTGTTTCATAACTGCCTTTAATTCAAACTAACACAACAGCAACAAAAGCATTATTTTCCCGGGATGCTGTGTGGGCACAAGCCACAGCACATCAGCAAAGATGCAAAATGGCCCACAAAGTTGAGATGAATACATGTTGGTTTACATGGGGGGGCTGAGTAATCCACAGCGGTGCTGACCCTGAAGAACTCTGAGATTGTATCAAAAGCCAAAATGAGTTTCAAAAGAGAACATTTCAAGCATGAAAAGAAGGCAGTAGGAGGACGCCTTAGGCACACGAGGAACTGAAGAGTTACACAGCCACTACCCGCCAAGACAAAGCCGAGCCGAGTACAATGCAATATTCAGATTCTAAATGCTCTATCAGGTCACAAGCCAAGCTGTCAGGACCTCTGAAGTCAACAGAACGCCAGTGAAATAGCCCACTGTTTCCCCCATCAAACGCCAGACTCATTAAAACACAGAGAAAACAGGCTTAGTATGGTACAGCTCAAAGACTAATGCATTAGTCACCAATGAATAAAAACATTTGTTGTGAGCAGCCAGTGAAAGGTTGGAGGGGGTACACATGCCAGGTGTTTCATCACCTTCCAGCTAAGAAACTCGGAGGAAATAGCAGCAGCTGTCTGCTATCATCAAAACACAGCTACCTCATTTCCCTGTCCAGAAGTCTATCTTGAAATATCCTGAAACCCATCACTGCACGCTGTAAACTAATGCCTTCACATCTCCGCCATGGGGACAGGCTTTTAATGTATTTTCATATTACCCCTCCGTTTCACAGTGGCCACGACTGTCGAGAGGCTGGTTTTGATCATTTGTCAATCCAGGTTTGATATTTGCAGTGAGTAATGTTACATGAGAAGCGTGGCTCGGTCAAGAAGGTGCCTTTGAGGAGGAAAGTGAAGAAAATAATAAAAATGCTTGTGTATCATCTAATGTACTGTAATGCTTTTGTGTAGTGACCATAAAGCAATGAAACCATGGTGAGAGGATTGGTGGCCTCTATCTCACACCAGTGGTGGTCTTTCTCAAAATTAAGACTACAATTCTAATAAATACTCATTTGTTGTTTTAAGAGGTAAACTGCAATGTGACACTCGTCCTCACATAGCCAAGACTTTTGAGTACACCCCACAAATTCATGGACATCTGTCAGCTAGCTAGCATGACACATATCTTCCAGGCAAAAATTGTGGCTAGTAGTAGTAACAATGTTAACTAAGAAATGAGCTGTGTGTCCCAGACCGTCAACAGGCAGTGCGGCTTAAGAGAACCCCCCTCACGCTAATAATGTTAGTGTCCACAATCATATTCATCTAAATAAATTTGATTTACATTTAGGAACAGTAACAATTTCTCCTAAGTACACTGGGGTCACAGAAAATGTATCTTTTCCACTTACTAATGTTTGTACCATAGACTGTATATAAAGATGGACGACGTGTCTCCACTTCCTCCCACTGTACAAAAATGAAGCCAAAATATCCCGGATACAGGCGCTGCCATCTTGCGCTGGTGACATCATTTGGAGCCAGGGTCTGCGCAAGTCTGCGCATTGAGTTCCCGCCCATACACCCACCCGAACCAGTTGCGAGCACACTCACAGCTGTCAATCATGACGTCACACCCCCTTTTTATAGCAAACAAACATCAGCGCGATAATAACTAACTAAAATGACAGACACCATCTTTGGGGAAAATGTGTTTGACATGTACTTTGATTTTTCAGTTTGGGCCATGTCCCATCCGTTAACATGAGGAGGTGGGGTTTATGACCTATACTGCAGCCAGCCACCAGGGGGCGAGCCAGATGTTTTGGCTTCACTTTTGGGGAGCTGTCATGTCGTCATGTTTGTACATCTGCACCAACGAGACAGTGAGATTACAACATTTAGGTCTAATTTACAACAGTCTCATGTACATGTCATTGCCATAGCAACAACTGTATAAAAAAAATCATGTCATGAAAACAGTTCACGGTATGGAAATGTGTCGTTAACATGACATTTCTTGGTCTGCTGCTGGTACTTTGATTGGCCAGTCAGAGCTGCTAACTTTAGATTTTCAGATATCCTCATTCTAAGCTGATAGTGACTTGTTTGGTCTAACACTGTCTCTGCCCCCATCACAAGACATGTGCCCACAAAAAAATGATGTGAAGCTGCCATAATGCAAACTGACAAGTTAGAACTGAAAAGCCCAGACTGAAAAATAAACTTTTCTAATGAGGGAAGTTACTTTTCTCTCTGTATAAGATGGTGACCAGGAGCAAAATGCAGGTCAGTCAGTCTATCAAACACAGTGCCTCTCTCCGAAACTGTGCCGCTCGCTCTGAGGCTTTACTGTGTGGGCTAATCCATCTGTGACAAACACATTTTTGTTTGTAATATTTTAGCTACAATTAGACTGAGTTAGTCAAGTCATTCTTTGCAGATCAGATGTGAGTTTCCAAAAGCTGCTTGATGCTAAGACATTGTGCTCACTCAAGTCCTACTTGCGTGGTGCTTCACACGTGTCTTTAAACTGCGGTTGATAACCTCTGAGAGACTAAATCTGTTTGAAGGTTGAATATCTGAATAAATTGCGATGTGAAAGGCAGCTAGTTTGAGCTTTTTTCCACACTTTTACATGATTCTATTGTCACTTTCGGACAGACAGAAGAGCTGTGGTTTGTGTTGAGGTCAAAATGTATTAGGCTATAATATTATTATTATGTGTTATTAGTTTTTTATTGTATGTGACAGTTAAAAGAACAATCATAGTAATATTCAAGTTTTTAAATTTTGATCAAATATTGTGTACATTCCAAAGTATTTACAAATGTGTTCATATACATTAACTTTTTTCGGAGTGAATCATTTACTAAAAGTTCTGAATATGTCAAATCACCTTAATACTGTATCATCTGTAAAGTTTTGAAAGCATGCAAAGAAGAATTTTCCCACATAAAATAATACGAACCAATCCTAAAATGATCCTAGTCACTGGTTACTTATTGGTAACGCTTATTTCAGATTGTTCTGGTCATCTCTGGGCTGAGCAACCTGCTGTTGAAGGGTGTGTGAGCCTGCAGCGCTGGAAAAAGAATGAAAATTCAGCAAGGCAGAACTCCATGCAGACAAGGTGACACAGAGCTGGCCTGTTTTTTTGTTAAACAGGTACATGCTGGTTAGTGTAGCTTGCTGTAGCTAGTGCTGGGTTCTGCTAACTGTGTTCAGGGAGTCTGGCAAATCCATGTCTTTTTGAGTTAGGTATGAGGAACGAGTTGTTTACAGGCCACAAGCAGATCAGTGCTGCTCAGTGGGCCTCATTTAACGCATTTACAATGAGTATTAATGAAGTTTACATATGGTTAATAATAGATTATTGTATTTCTTAGCCTTTGCTGTTTTCTTAAAATGTTGCTAAGAATTTCATGTGCAGTAATCATTAAGTTAACCCTATAACAACCACTCCCCTTTTGGGGATGGTCTGCCTGAAATAAAACAAATTGGCTATTTTTGCTTGTTAGACTCCTGCAATGAATTTGGACATAACGTTTTCAAGATGTCTTACATCACTGCCACACTGCTTTGACATGATGGAGACACCATATTTTTAAGGTTGGAGTTGTACACTCAGTCGGTCTTTTTGAAAATCACAATGACTAAAAAGTGCATATTGCAAATATTACTGTATTGTTATTGTTCATATTTGTAACTGTCCAGTTGGTGGTAAATGGTAAAAATCATTTGTAATTTTCTTTTTAATGTTATTTATATTATATACCAGATTAATATATAAGACATTACTAATCACTTTCATATGTAGATAAGTATTTTGTTAATGATTATTTCATCATTAGCTAATAGTTTATTGGTGTCTTGCAGCAAGTTTGTGATATGAAATACATAAATATCATTATTAAGTCATTTAAAATGTAAATACATGATTTGTTATCATTAAATCTTGGCTTTTAAATAACTAAATGATCAATTATGTCTATATCTGACATCGTTTGTCTATTTCTATTATTATTATCCTCTGTTAATTACACACATGTACATACATTACCTCTTTCTACATACATTCTCTATCAAGTACATACCTGTGCATAACTTTGTGCATATATAGATTCACTGTAGAGTTATTCCCAATACTGATTCATGCAACTGAAACGAAGCACCTTGATCAGAAGACAATATGCAAATATATTAGATACTGTAAACCCAGTAAAGAAGCACTATTTTAGTATAGATTTAGAGTTACAGTATGGTCCTAGTTTTTAGTGTCAGTTGAGTTCATAGTTAAGATTTTATCCATCCATATTTTTATTATTTTATTTTCATATCAACCTCTTGCGATGTCCTCATGTTGTTTGCTTTGTTTTGTGATTGAGACTTAGCAGCTGTAGCTCCAAGTACTCTTACCTTATCAATATTAGTTTCAGTTTGTTGAGTTGTCCTTAAAATGAGTTAATGCTCTACATAGAGGGGCTTTAAAATAACTCAGATTAATAAAAAAATACATCCCATAACCATTTGTTCACTAAACTAATATCAAGGGTTTTATTAAGAAATCGCCATACACCTACTACTAATATCTGTAAAGATGGAAACCCTTTCTCTGGCCTTTTCTGCAGCACCTGTGTGTGTCAGCCACTGGTCACAAACAGCGTGGTCCAATGACTAACATGTGCCCACCAGCGAGACAGAGAGGTCCTCCAGGCAGGACAGGACACAGCGAGCTGAGACTAACGCTCGGCAGTCCATTCATCACAACTTGTCCTTCAGCACTGTTCTGTCCCGCTAGGCCTGCTGCTGCACCATGGATCAACAGAGGACATGTTTGAACAGCG
This sequence comes from Maccullochella peelii, assembly GCA_002120245.1. Lineage (NCBI taxonomy): Eukaryota > Metazoa > Chordata > Actinopteri > Centrarchiformes > Percichthyidae > Maccullochella > Maccullochella peelii. The sequence goes on from LKNJ01002071.1 coordinate 18,525, forward strand.
GACCCAGGGCAATGAAAGTGGGTACCTCAACAGCAGAGAACCATCAGGGTTAGCATATCAAAGGCCATACATCAGGCGCCCAAGAAAAATACCTGTGATCTATGTATCGAAGGGGGTTTTCTACAGCTACTGGCCTTTCAGCGGAGGCAGCTCACGTTGCTGGGTTATTATCCTGGCTGCTTTCTTGGCTAAATTAAATCTTACCATTAACTCTTTGTCTCTATGCTGTCTAATTTACTGCACTCCATACTGGCTTTAATGTAACAACAAAGACCTGCTTGCTCATCAACCAGTTTGTGCCTTATTTGGTGAAAAAAAGCTGAAGCAGACATACAGATACTACACAACAAGACTAAGAGTCTACAGCCATGCTAGCAGCTCTGTGAGACTGTACTTAGGCACAGTGGTGCTTTGAGCTAAAGGCTAACATCAGCATGACACAATGACAATGTGAACACGCTGATGTTTAGCAGGTCCTATGTTTACCGTGTTCACCATCTTAGTTTAGTGTGTTAGTATGCTAATGTTTGTTAATTAGCAGTAAACCTAAACAGCTGAGGCTGATGGGAATCTCGTGTTGGACAAACTGAAATTTTGACCTGATTGTGAGGCTAAATGACAAGTCAGGGGATCACCAAAGTTATTACAATTCATCCATGAAAGTGTGTACCAAATTCCATGGCAATCCAACCAATAGTTGTTGAGACATTTCGCTCAGAATCACAAATGTCAACCTCATGCCAGCGCTACAGGTACAGTGAGGGGACACCAAAGTAATTACAATACTGAGAACTGAGAACCATGAATATCGGTACAAAATTCTTTGGTGCCAATTCATCTAGTAGATGTTGAGATATTTCACAGGATAAGTGTTAACTGTTACCTGCTGGAGGCTCTAAAGGTAAAGTCAGGGGATCGCCAAAGTCAGTAGGAGTCATCCTCTTAGGACCATGAATGTCTGAACCAAATTTCATGGAAATCCATCCAATAGTTGGTAAGATATTTCAGTCTGGACCAAAGTGGTGGGCCGACCGACCGACCGACCGACTGGCATTGCCATCCATATAGCTGGTAGAATGGCTAATAAAAACAAAAGGTGGCCGACACCATGCAATGTACAGAATAATGACACTCCTATACCTTGGTTCCAATGGATGGACTAGGTGAGATTCACTACAGTCATTCAAAAGGCCATTTACTTGAGATCGGCTGACATAGATTTCAGCCATGACCCATACGTCAACAGGACATGTTTTTCGATAACAATATTGAATTCTCTCGGACTTGATAAGAGATGAGGCCTCGCCTTTCACTCGACTCACACCCACATGCTATCAAATATAGCCAGCAATGTTGTATAAATAAAATTTACACAGGACTGTGTGTGGGTTTCCTAATTACTATGTATGTCTGCGTGTGTGCATGCGGGCGCAGTCACACACACATCCCCCCAGTACGCCTTATGGCTGCTTGGAGGTTTGCTAAATAGGATGCTATCATAAAGCAGCCTTGTAAAAAGCTCATCTGGTGCACACCATCTGTAAACACATTTATGAAGAAGTTCACGGAGCCTGCGCAACCTGACACCTCTAAATTTGGAGTATATTACCGCACCAATGTAGTACCAGCATTTGCTCTACAGCAAGGGATAAATGAATGGGAAAAAACGCACACTCGAGCTGATTTGTATAAAGGCTGTGTTCTGAAGCTTGAGAGTAATTGCTCCACAGTACAAGTGTGATTAATTACAATTTGTGGCAATAAATATGTGTTTATACAGGACACATGTAAAAGTCTTCAAAGATTACAGAAATTAATATGATATTCAATTAATAGCTATTTAAGCACAGTTTTGTATACTTTATCACAGCTATGTGTGTGTTTAGGTGGCTGTTAAACAAGTTATCACCCACACAGAGTTAGAATAACTACTTTTTCTACTTGGCTGTTATTTCTATCCACAGTTCCCATCTATTATTTATGATGTATGAATATTCCATGGATTTTTACAATATAATATATTTGGCTATGCTGTCTGGCTGTTGTTTTGACCCTTGCACTTCATATTACTGGCTATATGTACACTTAACAATGCAGGCTAAATTAAGTTTGTGTCATTGCCGCTCTAAATTTGTGTAAAAATATCTGCAAAATGCCTAAAATGAATAATGAAATGAAATATCAATACAGAAATATCAATACAGATGCACACCGGACTAATACACCTTTTTTTTAAAGGCAGTTTACCCTGCCGGAGTATTTTCTTCTCATCATTATACAGTACAGTGAATCCTCCGCCTACCACATTTAAATCACATTAAAGTGTTTTTCACCCTCAGGGAGTTCTTTTGGAAGTGTTGAGAAAAGTAAGAAATGACAGAAAAAGAAGTGCCCACATGTATCACTCAGGGCTCATACACAGATTGCAATATTTAAAAAGTAACCTACTTGGCTGCTGTCTTAGACAGGGCTGTGGAATGAAGACGTGTGGCTCTAAGAGCACAACTGATTGAATCTACTGACCGAGATGGATGACGGGCATCTGCAGCTTTGTTACATGATTCAGCACTGTGACTGAGTGGGCCTTCTCACCCTGTCCTGATTGTCGTCCCCTCAGATTAAATAGGACGGAAGCTACAGCGTTCATCCAGGACAGATTAGGCCAGCATGACTCAAGCATTTTCTGAGGAATTCTAAATAACAGTCCGCAAAGCACGCTGATTCTTGGGAAATGGCAAAGTTGAGGGTGAAGGAGCGAAAGAGAACATAGATACTAAAATATCAAACAGTTGCCTACTCACACATTCCGCAGACATGGAGCATGCTAGCATTCGTTTGTGACCACCTGACAAGTTCAATATTCACTCTCCTTTTAGCTCTGTTTTGGTTTTTAACAACTCCTAGGGGGAAATATCTGGCTCTTTAGCTGCTAAATGCTCCATTATCAGCTATCTGCTAATGCTGTCTGTCTTCAGTTTGGGGCCGGCCAGGATAGTGTACAGTGGGTTTATCAGAGCTTTCCCACTAAAAACAGCTGCCTGCTGCTGCTAGGTTGATGAAAGTGGTGAGACTGAACCAAAGAAGTAACGTTATGGGTCGTAAAACCAAAACAATGAACTAAAAGATGCTGAAAGTCTGGAAAGAGCTGAGGGGAACGGCAAAGTCAGGTGATAATTGTCTGAGTTCATCACTACCAGCAACATCTTTCACATTACACATAGTCATTTTTTCCATTGTTAATATAAAAATATTGATTAGTGCAGCTTTAATGTTTCTCATGTTGGTCAAAGAAACATGCTGCTTTAAGAGTTTTTATTTCAGTAAGCCAACTTAGAGCTGTGTCAATCTCATCCACTTTCACTGCCATTTTGGTTTTCTGTCATGATTGTTCTGTTCTTCAGGTACAGGAAGATGACATCCCCTACAAAAGTTTGGAACCAGGATATTAGACGCCCTGGATGCGTCAGGGCCTTTGCAGCGTAAACCTACAGGTACAGATGATATACAGTATCTGGAAAAAGTTGAATGTCTAAGTAGCATTCAGCCACATAGCGTACAGCAAAAGCCAATGAGCTGCAAGGCTGATTGCTGACTACATTAAGCCTCTTAGGCAGCACGTTGATGAATCCACTCATTGAAATGTGAAGGTAATAGTCTTGACATAGCAAAGACATAACTCACTGACTGTACCTGCAAAGTCCCCAAATGACAGCAATCCCAAGTAGGAGCCAGTCCAATATGAAAGAGGACTTTGCTTTTATTACCATCATCATTACTGTATATCATTTCTGAATGTACAGCCATTTGGTTTCATTTAAATGTAAATCTGGGCACTGAACTGCGCACATTGTCACCCACGGCAGCCTGACTATGATGATTCATTCTGGGATCGGCAGGGGAAATATAAGAGCCCCTTTACTTTCTCTGAGGGAAAATAACAGATTTGACCTTTGTATGTTTTCATGAAAGCCCTGTACACAGCAAAATAAAAAAAACCTTGAGATTTTTATTTTCTTTCTAGAAAACAAAAGTAGCCACAGTTTTGTACATCCTTTGTACTCTGCTCTCTCTCTCTCTCTCTCTCTCTCTCTCTCTCTCTTCTTTTTTTTTTTTTGCCCAACCTGAAGAACGAGAACAGAGACGTACAATCTGCAGCGCAAGGTCAAAGGTGAACTGAAGCCTGGGGAGAATTGACGGGTCCACATGTCAAATACGGTTGCAGCGACAGAAAACAGAGAGACACGGCATCACATGCCATGTGGCATTTGGTTACTTCAGCGAGACTTGACACACAGTTGTTCATCTGTGGAGCTAGAGGATGCGGTTTGCTGCTAATGTTTATCAAATGAGGGGACCACCAGGGGCCCGGGCATGTGTGCAATCTGACTCTTTCTGGCAAACGTTGGCAGCTCCATACCCTAATCTCATAACATATTCTTGTAATCATATATAGCATTAGGAAAACTTACAGCAGGAGCATGTTGAATTACTGGCAAATGAACAGGGTGACATCAACAATCCTCAATCAAATATCAGATAATCCCCTTCCTCATTATTTTTCTTAGTCTATACACACCCGCTCTCTTGTTAAATCACACACACGTCACAAGAATTAATCATCAAGTCTCATATAAATACGCCTGCGTTTCAAAATGAAATCAACAACAGCCTCATCAGAAGCCAGGTTATAAGGGATATTACATATCAGTGCACTCAGATAGCCTTTTTGCATCTCTAAGTAGGGCTTCATTAGGAGATAAATACATGGTAAAAAGCAATACCTGATCTGTAAGGAAGTCACTACCTGCCATCATCTACCATCATCCCTGCTCAGGAAGCTGGATCTTGAAATATCTCTAATGTGTTTCATGACCAGTACTGTGCAACACACGAATGAAATGCCTTTAAAAGTTCCCCCCTGGGCCACGCCGCACTCACTCACGGCCGTGTTACACAGGAGGAGCCCTCCTTCGTGACCCGTCGCGTGAGTCTCGCTCCCAGCCAACGAGGCCTGCGAACATCACCACTGATCCTTAAGAGCTTAAATCTCGCTGAGTGCGAGCTAGCACTGTCAAGTCCCGCTGCGGCCGGACCACTGTGTTTGCTGCTCTTGGGTTCATAAGGTCAGCCTTGTGGGGAAATGTCCGTGTGACACGCAGAGAAATGGAAGCACGGAAGGCGTTTGTGCTGTATATAAGGAGCTGGAGGCAAACTGTCACTTTGATACCTGCAGACATGATGGAAGCACTCAAGGTGCATTGAGTGAAATGTTTATGTAGCTGTATCTAGAATACAAAACGATTAGTTAATTAATTGATTAGTCAATGCACAGAAAATGTATCTATTTTGAAAATCGATTTAATCAATCAAATTACAATGGACATGTCTACAGGTTTTTGACATTTTATAGACAAAATGGTTAATCAAGAAAATAACTGGCAGATTAATTGCTAATGAAAATAATTGTTTGTTGCAGCCCTATCTGTGTCTGTGTTATGTGGCCACAACAAAAGTGAGTCTCTTTAAGTGAGACACCGCAGATTTGGCCTGTTTGCCCAATATAAAAATTCTGGTATGACTTCCTCTTTCACACAAAAGAAGTCACAAATATAAACATTGAATAAAATTTAAATTCAAACTGTCTCCTAAACAGCAGTGAACAAACACTCTGTTCACAGTCCGCCTGACTCACAGCTTTTACATCCTTTGCCTCTTTGAACTCTTTGGTTCTGATTCCTTTGGTATACACTAGAGCAACATAGTTCGAGAAACAACAATCCTCAGTGCAGTTGACTGATGTCTCCTTCCAGAGTTTCTTTGTATTGTAATCTCTCTATTTCAAACTCTGCCATTTTGGGTACTAATGATCAAAACTGTATAATTTATGCTACTGCACAAATTTGACATAAAAACTGTTTAATAGCGCATACATCTGCTCGTATGATCAGCCTTTTCATCTACAGCCTAAATCACTGGTTCACAACCTAGGGGTTGGGACTCCCGAAAGGGTCACAGGAGAAATCTGAGGGGTCGCAAGATTATTCACAGGACAGGATAGACAAAAATAAAACATGTACTTGTTCTATACAAAATTTCTTCATCTTTCAGATTTTTCTCTAATCTTAATTTTTCTGGATAGTTTAGTCGAGCTAAACCTGATGATGTCATCAGATAACCCAGATGATGTCATCAGAGTTTAGGCTGGAGACTTTTTAACAGAAAGCCTGCATTACAAACTAGGGCTGTCACTTTTTATTCAACACTCATTTGAACTTGGGGGAAAAAGTTAATATTTGAACTGTCATGACCTGTTCGAATTCAAAATTGTCTGTAAAACAGACCATTGTGGTTCATTGTGGTTTGCATTGTGATCCAGCAGAGGGCACTCTAAAAATTCAAATTCAAATCAGCTTGACCTATTGCATGCCCTATTGACCCATGAGTAAACTAAACTAGTAATGTTATCTTTTTGCTACGAAAACGGAGGACACTAGCGAGAAGCTCGTAAAAACACAATCACAGATAAGATAGCAATATTTGTATGCTAAATGTTAGACAGGTGTAATGTAAAGTTAATAAAATAACGAAAAGAATGTTGTCAATGGGGACGGACACATTCTAATTCATTAGAACGTATTGCGTGTCATTTCAAATTATTCAAACTTGATTTTTGTAAAAAGTCACAGCTCTATTACAAACAGAGGTGTGGGCTTTGAAACATGTGGCCATTTTTAAGACAGGGAGAGTCTAATGAAAGACGCTCTCAAGCTACATTCTGGGAATTGTAGAATCCAGTGTTTCTGGAGATGGCCCATAGTAGGGACTAAAAATCAGGATATATCAGCCTCTGCTGCTTCAATTTTTACAATTATTTTTTAAACTGTCTCTTGTGAGTCCCCAGACTTTATGGTGGCGCAATAATAAATAGCTTGAGCACCGTTAAACTTCTCATGGCTCATAAATATACTGTATGCAACCTGTGACGGTGGGGATTGCACAAAGACATCGTTTCATTTTAAGGGGTCATAAGAAAACGATGGTGGGAGTCACTGGTTTAAATGCACATCTTCATTGTAATTGTTAATGTGGACGAGTAGCCTCTACAGTTTTGGCAGATTTTCATATTTGTTCAAGAAGACATGGCACCTGCTTCCATTTCATGTAAAAGGGACGACGACTGTAATATCACATCAGATTCAAATACCATCACTGTACACACTCACCTATAACCTACATTAACCTACATAACAGGAATCTTAAGAATATGTTCTGTGCCGCAGCCGTGGCAGTAGGCAGAAGGCAGAGAGTGATGAACAATTCATCAAGAGATCAGATCAAGGCTGACACAATCAGATGACTGAAAGGCAAACATATTCTTGTGGAGTTGCTGCTTGCGTTGTAATATTTGATTAAAATGGTTGAGTTTCAGCACAGTGGCTCACTAAAACCTCAGCTATGGAAGTGTCTCTGCATCAAATATCACTTGTTATTTCTTTCTATATGGGTTCTAAATCAATCATTTTTTTCTCCATTAAAAAAAATTAAAAATGCATGAATGAAAAATTGGAAAGATGCCCAATCCTCAACAGCCCCCCCCCACCTGCCTGGTACAGCCACCTCACATGTTCACTATGTTTTCATAAAGCATATGGGCACGTGGCTTTAAACAAATTATTATTATGTCCCTTAAAAAAAAAATCCAGCCCTCCTGCCTTTTCAAAAATCGTTTTAGGTGCGTCAGGGGCACACTGCTTTTCTTATTTTGCGCTTGAATCCATTATAAATTCCTGTCCCTGCACAAACAGCCGTCCATACCCCCTGATTTTCCAGACACTGCATCCAGCTCATGATATCAGGGAGTGGATCGTTTTAAAATGAAGACAGACGTCCACAGAATCAGTACAGAAACTCTCAGAGAAAAAACGCGTCGGCATGCCTGTTGCACAGGCGTGCCTGTTTTAATGCCTACTCCTGAACGCAGCGCGGTCATGATGATGGATTCATTAAAGACATGCGAGAACTGAGTGAAAACGGGACAATTAACATCGATTTGAGGGGAATATGACAAAGATAAACAGTGTGGGAACTTGACTGTGTGATCTGTGGCTTGATGAATCAATATCAGAAGCTCTGCTGCGCATTGGGGAACAGAAACCCCAAACAGTGACAGCAAGTCCGTGGATGAATCAAAAACCCACGTTGAAAAATGAATGTGCACAGTGGCATATTTTCAAACCTTGAGAAATATCCAAAATCTTTAAAAACAAGTGGTGCGTAACCACGAGGATGGCACAAGAAGAATGCGTTTTTAACACGCCGGGTTAAAGCGTTTAAAACACGGCACCGGAACCGAATGTAGCCGTTCATGCACACTGACACAGCTCTTACCTTTGGAGACCACGGATACTGTGCAATAAACAAGGAGCAGGAGGCCCATCATGGAGAGGTAACGTCCTTTTGTCAGGGCACCCATACCGACCCGTAGCTCTCCACGGATACGCTATCGGGCTGACGGTGCTCCGGATCCCCGGTGCCTCCTCTCGCCTCCTCCAAGCTGGACGAGCCCCGGCTCCGCAAGTTTTTCCTGTAAGCCAGGGAAGGGATCAGTTTGGCAGTCTGGCAGGAGAAAAAGAAGAAGTGAATGGCTTGCGGGCTGGACTGTTGATCGAAAGGGAAGAAGCATCTTCACTTCACTTTTGCTGTGCGTGTGTGCGCAGCAGGGCAGACGTGCGCTCCGAGTTTACCCCCCTTTCCAGGCATCATCATCCCGGAGCCTGCCTCGTGCTAACCAATAGCAGAGTGAGGAAGGCGGAGAGGAGGAGACCGAGGGGTAGGCTACATGTAGGCCTACTCACTCAAACATTTCGTCTAACTGTAATGCAGCAGTCATAAGTCCACCACGGCGTGATACTGTTAGGTATTACTATCATGGGGAATATTGGCCAATAGAAAACAATGTAGGAGGCAAGGAGTTAATGTGACAAAGCTGTATCTGATATTCCAGTAAAATGTGCAAACCTGGTGATACATTCCAAGAGACAGTGTAGCAGTGACTGACAGTCAAGATAGTCTGTGGTCAGTGTAATAAATGAGAATCCCCTCTCCAATCACACACAGCAGAGCCACACTGGCCCTCAGTGCTCCTGACTGCCAAGTACATTTCTAAGAAGTGTTTCTTGGCATTCTTGTTCTGTTATACAGTCATAATTAAAAACTACAAAATCTTCAGATGTATTTGGGGCACAGAATAAGATAAGAATTCTGTCACAGTCACAAAAGTCTGACCATGTGGATAATTATAAAAACTCACATGATGAAAGTGGCCCTGCAGCAGAGATGGATGACCAAGTGGGCGAAGTGGGCAGCTGCTCTGGGGCCCAAGACCTCTCAGGGGTCCCAAAGACTCCAGATTAAAAGTGTCACACTTCGTTGCAGCCTTACCACAAACTAACAATTATTTTCATTATCGATTAATCTGCCGATTATTAGTTTAGTCTATAAAATGCTCATCACAGTTTCCCAGAGCCCAAAGTGAAGTCTTCAAATTGGTTCTTTTGTCCAACCAACAGTCCAAAACCCAAAGACTCTTCATTTACCGTCATAAATGACAAAGAAAAGCAGCTAATGTTTGACATGTTTGCTTGAAAAATGACTGAAACAATTAATCAAAATAGTTTGAGATTAATTTTATTTCATTTGATCGACTAATCGATTAATACTGTATGCACCACTCAGCTCATACAGTATTTTTACACAATCTATAATGTTCCATAGTAACTCCAAACCAACTCAGTATGTTATGGGATTTAAGCAATGGGCAGCAAAAGCAATTACAACTTGGTGTGTGTGTTAGAAAAAGAAGGAGAGGTGAAGAGTTTGCAGAATCTGAGACAAAAATATGATTTGGGGATACGTGAATTCTACCTGCAACTAAGGGAAAAACAACGGATCTCTCCATGGACGTGAAACGTGATGCATAACCAACCCATACAGAATCATTTTGGCATTACATCAAGAATTAATGACTAATGATGACTACATTTCTAAAAGAACAATGCGAAAGACAGCTTAATATTGAAATTTCAGATAATGAATTGCAAAATAAGATAGACCACATAACCACCAATTCACACACAGAGGGGATTCTTCTGAAAAATAACTGGAATAAACACTTTCAAAAAGCCACCACTTTATTTCCTGTTCATAATCTTTGCTATTCTGTCAAATTTTTCAGCAACTCTGCTGCTGATGTGTGGAATATCTCTGGCAAGCTTCCCTTCCATCAAGCAAAGCTCGGGGTGTTTCGTCAGGAAGTTCTTGACCTGATTCTGTGTTGCACATATTCTGCATTCAATTATGGTTTCCCTCTCATCTGACACAGATGTGATGTTCTGTAATCAGTGTGACCAGCAGAAACCTGTATGGAATGGCTTTAAAGGTGAATTTATAGATATGAAGAAAATTAGATAGTGAGGCGACTGAGCTCCACTACATCTGATTTCTCAAGTTGTAAGTGTTTCCATGACAATAAGTATATCTTCATCTGAGACAATTGTCATAATCATGGCAGTTTGATCGAGCTCGTCGTTGATTGGTAGATGGCAGATGGCCAAAACTTAAATGTAACTTTACAAGTTTTCCTGGTGCTGAAGTGCCTAAAAATATCTTTTTTTTCTTGCTGTACTGTGAAAATGTCTTTAGAACATCAATGTAATCTTACCTTCATATTGGATACTAGTTACATCCATGAATGAACAGTCAGCCAAAGGAAAGAAAAAGAAAGAAATCACACAGCCTATTGAATGAAGTCATTGAGGCTGAAGAACTGCTATTCTTGGATTCATCTGTGGACTGAATATCTCTGCCATGTCTCAGAAGTGTCCTTAATATTATTGTTCTCAATCAAAGCATTCGAATCCAAACAGTGACATTGTTGACCTTTATCATTGACGTCACTGGATGTTGCACTTTGCTGTTGTTCATCTTGGACTACTTACAATTAGTGGATGGTTTGCTAAAGCTGTGCATGGGGCTCTAATAAGAGCGATACTCAGCAGTAGAAGAGTTTGGATGGTGGTTTATTATTTTAACCTCTACAAAACCAAAAGAACAAAAGCAAAAGTGTAAGAAATGGATTAAACTGTGTGCTTATTTGCTCCAATTTTAGCTGCAAGCTGCAGCTAACTAGCTTACTACCGGCAGTAGTAGCTTAGCGTTATTTCCAAAGGCAAGGGGCATGTTATTAGCTAACTACATTATTTTGTTGGGTTATGGTACAATAGAAAAATACCTGTTTAGCACTAAACATCCATCCTGTGGGAGGAAAGATGCTCGTATATCAGTTTAGAGTAATGATAGCAGCTCATGTCCTGCTGTTTATTTGGTTTGGAGAAGTTTACACTCCACTAACTCCACCCAAACTAAATAGCATTATGTTTGCCAATTATTTCTCATCCTCAAATCATTTCTCATGTAAGAGTGAAACATACAACTGTAAGAAATACAAATCTAACCACTGTGTTGCTTATCCAAGTACGTTTCTCTATAGTTAGCATCCAAACCATCCAGGGGTTACGTGAGATAGCTTACATGTATTATGTTTTTATTTATAATACTGTACGGGTTAACTAGTTCTCCCCTGCAGTATAAGAACAATTCTGCCTCTTCAATTCCATGTATTCTATATGAATCATCAGCTAATGAAGAGTCTTCACCTTAGTCATGCAGGTTTAGCCTCAGTCTACAAATGAGAAGTCCACTTTTGTTTACCTCTGTGTGAAATTGAAGACCCACTGTGTCAAAAACTACTAAAATAATCTGTCACCATTATGGGGCGGGGATTAGCAAATACTCCTCTCTGCTTCTGAACATCTGTCCCAACGTTCAGAAGCTTTGACAATATTAAACGTAGCACTCATGAGGCGCTCAGTAGAAGAGCACAGCACATCACAAGTCAGATTTTAATACACATTTGTTTATTATGCATGTTCTAGGTACGAAACATTTACAAATACAAAGGGACTTAGAACTTCATTTTGAATTACCACCTCTGCCTTTGCTGACTACTTACATAACATAACATCCTGTTCTGGACTGGGCACTTGTGACTGGGCTACAATGGATGTGAAAGGCCACTTAAGGACAACACTTGAAATGATTCACCTCATGTAGCTTTTCATTTAAAATGATTGGGTGAGCAATCAGTTTAAGTACCTCTAGCCATGCAGATAAAACAAAGTGGGCAGTCCTTTGTTTTCATGGATGGTGAAAGCTGGAAGAATGGTACACAACTAGTTCAACTATAGGCTACTTGACTGGAGTGCAGCAGTAGGATTACTGTGCAGATTAGTTTGAGTTCCACTGTAGTTCCACCACTGTGAGGCCAACCTGTCTCCTAAAAATTATGGTCTTATACATGAATCCCATGAAAAGTCCAAAACCAATGAAGCCGGGATAAAGCACACACAGAACTTCAAATGCGATTTTTGTGGGGGTTTATTTATTGTCCCTTCTGTTATCAATTATAGGGAAATAAACTGGTATCATTGAGAGCAAAATAAAAAAAACATGTACTATTCCAGCACAAATACGGCACAATATGCAAAATACGGAATAATACAGCAGTGGCCCTCTATGAGGAGGAGAAAACAAAACATTTTCACAATGCTGCCCTGTAACATCATTATACAGACATTTTGCTAACCTTTCGAACTTAAAACCTATTCCCTTTTACAGAGGATTTACAAAATGTGTCCATACTGCTAAATTAATTAAATAAAAATACAAAGCAGCAAATCAGGAATCATCGTTTAACAGTTTCCTACCTAACTCACGGATAATGAGCTCCAGTGGCACACATGTAGTGAAATCATTCCACAAGCATCGGCAATCCTAAACCCAACAATAACAAAATGCGGCTTTGGATAAGCACATCAGACACCATTTAACTAAAATGTGGCCATATTGTGTTAAATAATTCTTAAACAACATATGAATATTCATCAATGTTCTCACTGTCGGCAACAACATCCGTTCCCATAAAAACAACGCGGTGTTGTACTTCCTGTATTTTTCCCAGCGCCCCCTGACCTCTCAGCATGCACACTGCTCCAAGAGATGGTGAAACTACTGCGCCCCCTGCTTTCCAAAGTCAACATTAACAGCAGCACTGCGTTTTATTAACAGGGGTTTGATTTCCTTTATATATTCATTTATATTTATACTTTTACCACCTGGTTACACCAACAATGAATTTATCATAACAATTATTGCACACACACAATACTTGTTAGTAGGATAAATTCCAAAGCCTGATGTATTTTACTCGTCTGTGCCATAGAGTTCCACTTGGTGACATGTTCTTTCATTACCATGAACACACTTTTGAGTCAGTTCCACATACACCGTCCGTATCTGGAAAGTTCAGCATTCGAAAATATTCCTGAAATAAAATTTTACTACCAATTTGAGAAACTAAAACCAGTTTTCCAGAGGACAGGATAAAGTCAATATGTCTTCTACCCATCTCTGACCATAACCATTTTCAATGAAAAACATTAGCAAACTTTGCGTACAGTGTGCACTATGGAGCAAGACATGCTAGCAACTGCAAGATGAACATTAATATTCATGAGCAACACCTTTCGTCCAAAGTTTCATCTGGCTCGCAATGAAGCACTGAAATGTATACCTAAACATCCATCCATCCATCCATTATCTATACCGCTAATCCTGTAGAGGGTCGCGGGGGTGCTGGAGCCTATCCCAGCTAACATTGGGCGAGAGGCAGGGTACACCCCGGACTGGTCGCCAGTCAATCACAGGGCCGACACACACAGAGACAGACAAACATCCACACTCACACCTACGGATACTTTAGAATAATCAATTAACCTGCATGTCTTTGGATGGTGGGAGGAAGCCGGAGTACCCGGAGAGAGCCCACGCAGACACGGGGAGAACATGCAAACTCCACACAGAAAGGCCCCCAGCAGTGGGGTCGAACCGAGAACTCTCTTGCTGTGAGGCGATGGTGCTAAACACTGCACCACCGTGCCGCCCTATACCTAAACAAACCAAGCCAATAGTGGCACTTCTACCCATAAACCAGGTATGATCCACTTGCTTTACCACTTGCTGCCTCATATATTACTGAGACTCGAAATCTAGATTTAGTCAAACGACTGAAAGCTTAGGTGGCGCTGTGATGGAATAAGCAACCGCAATAACTGTGATAGGTGGAGACATTTCGCAATGAAGCAAACACACCTCAAAACTGTTCCTCTCTTAGAGAGTAACTTCATACCAGGCTGTAAAGCAGTGTTTCACTGCCCTCTGGTTGAAAGGTGCAAGTCTGTTTCCCCTCTGCAGCCAGCTTTACAAAGTTACAACAATCAATGGCTAACAATCAGTGACACCTGCCGACCAGTGGCACCAAATTACAAAGAAAAAGAAAATATGGCTCACAGTAATCTGTTGGAAATATACAGCTGTGAGGACATCGTCAGTCGTTTTCATTTGTCCTAGGAAACTATCCTGATCCTGACTGACGAGTTAGTAGAAGTACTGATTCTTGCCACAGCACCTCAGCTGTATAAGTCTGCACTTCACTGAGATTTCATGCTATTGGAAGTATTGTTACATTCTTCACTCAATTTTCCCAGTAAAATGTCCTTGTAACTGGTGAATTCATCCAGAAGACGAACGTTTTCTGCTGAAGTGAACGGAGCTGAGCGATTTGATGCAGTTGCTTAGGCTGCCATGCTTTTTAATCTGAAAAAAGTCTTAATTTACACAGAATTCTTAGCAAATGAGTCCTACTTAAGGTAGTCAAGCACTAGACAACTTTGTGCAACAGATGAATTTAGACGTCTTTCTGAAGTCTAACTATTAGTTTAAGATAAAGTTGAAGTCTGTCTTTGTGAAACCAGGCCCTGACTTCAACAGAAGTGTGCTCTGTTGCACCTGTAACCACACCCAACAGTGATGTCACGGTGTACTGACACATCCTGGAATATACTTTTACTGTACATCACTGAAGCGAGGAGAAAAGTTTAACCACTGGAAGTTAGCAAAAACAAGATTTTCAGGGGGTGCTGAGTTATTCTTTAAAGGCCCTATAAACATAGTTCATCTACACAGGTGTTTTCACCTGTTGGTGATTAGACCTCTTCTCAGGACTATGGCCGTGTAAAAACTCTGGTTGACATCTCCCTGAATTTCCTGATAGTTTTGTGTACCTGTTAGGGCAGGACAACCTACACACCTTTGTGAATTTTATTAGGACTATAGGTGGGGTGACATCATGTAATTCCCAGTGTAGCTCCACCCATCTTCAACCTGAGCAATGGTCTAATCAGCAAGAGTAATTGAAAACACCCAACCTTTGAGTCTTAATATCTCCTGAATGGGACTATGATTCCAAAACTCACCAAGACACACATTTGAATAAACTCCAAAAAATATATTGACTTGGGATTTCGGGAAAGGAGTTAGAGGATTTTACATCAAGTTCAAATGGGGCATACTTCGAGCTTGCATCTAGAGGCCACCAATATACATCCAAATTGGCTTACATGACATCGTAGCGGGTGACACTAACCTTTTTCACCAAGTTTGAGTCACCTAGAAAATAATTTGTTGGTCCATAGAGAGAAGATTATTTCTGCCTCCAGAAAAGCTCTGCCTCTGTACAGATTAAAAGAAGTAAAACTCTAATACAATACAACCACACAACACAGTCCCAACCAAGAGGTTAATAATACATTTATATTATGGTTACTCCAATATGAAGCTGGCGTCATTTAATCCCCAGCATAGCTACAGGGCCCTAAACTAAATGGGATACACCTGTGCTTTTCCTGCTATGATTTGTCTTTAATGAATTTCTGTCTTTAATAAGGTCTAGTCCTATTAAAAGACCTTGATCTGGGTGACATGGCCCTTACAATGAACATGGGTGCAGTAGTTTTTGCCACATACACAATCCTTGTGCTGTTAACAGTTTTGGGAAAGCTACTAAAGCTAGCTTATGAAGGTACTGGCTAAGCTACAATAACACCAGATCTTTGTTGAAAGTAGCAAGCTACACTACAAGCTACTAGCTACAAGTGGCTTACTAGATTGAAGCTATTTAAAAAAAAACATTAATTCATAAAAGAATAAATGTTCTTATTATGTTGTGGTGTAATTTACTTAAGATCAGAAGATGGTGAGGTGCAAGTGTAGAATCTCTGTTGGAACAAAAGACTTCGAGATATAGTGCAATCATTTTTTTGTGATCTAGCTTGATGTGCTAGCCTGCTTCTTGGTGGAACATTTAGCTCGCTAATGGAAACTTTACATGAATTTTGAAAACAGCTATGCTCCCAAATTCTACTGGGAAATGTTAGCTAAACTAGTAGCATTTAACTACATTCAACAGCTTTGATACACATAGCATCGTTACAGCACTGCAACTCCATATATCCAAATGTGGCAGAAAATAATCCCCAATAACTGAATAATTTACACTAGTTTGAGTAATGTCAGCTAAAAACTACAGTACCAAGATTACTTAGCTATTGAAATTCGGGGGTTCCGGGGAATGTCATAGATTTTTCACAGATTTTTTGGGGGTCTGGAGGACAGAAATACTGGATTTTCACTGAAAAAAGCACAATGAACACTATAAACCTTTATCACTATATTCTAACTCCAGTGTTAAATTGATAATAGTAAGGATATTATAGCATACCTCTGAATTAAATTTGAACTCATTTTTATAAGAAAATGGGTTTTAAGCAGTATGAGCTATGTTTTTTAATTTTCTTCAGATATGGCAAAAAAAAAGATAAGGATTTATGAGCCAAAAAATGTCTCCAATCTGCTGCTCATGCACATTTTTACTACACACAGACAGCACTGAACCTCCAGACAGCAGAGCTGCATATACAGCTGCTCTGGTTTACTGTGGCCCTGAATGCATGACTCATTCTCTATTTTGCATCATCCAGCATTAGTCTACATCACTTTATCACTGGTTTAATTGTTATAATATGATGCAATATTTCCATCACACTTAACAACTTAACAGCTGCATAGCATAAACAAACGTAAACACAGAGATGCAATAATAAAGCCATAGATAGTGACTGCGGTTGCTATTGCTGATGTCTCTCTGCTGTCTGCCTCCACCTCCAGCTCTCCTTCCTGTATCGATCGAAAAAGGAAAAAGTTACCTTTAAGAAGTACATATCACTTGTTTCCCTTTGCGCTAACATTTCCCAATTTAATGGTCATATACCGGTACATGACGTGATACAGAAAGGTCATCTCTAAAAATATCACCCATCGAAATTCATCACAGAACGGCATGGACGAATTGATTCTGATTTCCTAGAGGGGTTTTGACGTACGTAACAAAAGCTTTAGCTTTGTCTTAAAGAAAATCAGGAACACAGTTGTTTGAGTTTCATCATCTAATCCTCCCCGCTATCCAGCCAGCCTCCCCTCATCTGAGGCTGATCCCCCAGCCTCCATTAGACTCTGTCAGACTGAGCGCTATAAAAAATAGAGGGGTGATTGAAGTCTATACTGTGGGTAAACCAGATACAAAGTTAACATGTGCATCATATATTATCTTTATTATATCATATTTTGAGTATAGAGCACTCACTGCAGTCACATATGTCAGTCATGTATATTTAGGTAACATTATACTAGATCAAATTAGATTCAACTTTATTGTCATTGTACAGAGGAAGTACCAGTAAAATAATTCTCACTCTTATGACTCTTGTGATGATATATAATCTTGCAACTAAAATTTTCAACAGGGAGCGGATAAGAAATTAAATATGTTAAATAAGTTTGTTCATTTCATTTAAATGTTCTAATATTAACCTCATCCATAAATGCTTAAATAATCAGGCTCCTAAGGTGCTCAGTGACGAAAGGGTTGCACCTACTGGTGCCTGGTGCCCAGAAATCAAAATGGATCATGGCTCTTTTTAAACTCAAACTGAAACCGTTTTTAAAGAGGGATCAGTCATGTACTCATGAATGATCTTGTGCTTTTCACTGAGTTTTATGACAATATTACTGTCATAATCATCATTGCTTGTGTTGTTTTGTATATATTTTCTTGTTGAGTTTTGTGTGTGTATTTTAAAGGTCCATCTATAGAAGGAGCTACAAACTAGCTTAAGCTATGAATGCTATGGCATGTGCATTGGATCATGCTATATACTTGTCCCTATACGAACAAACTTTAAACAAATGTACAGAATTCACAATAAACAAATTTGGAGCATGTACAGTAGAATGAACGTACATTTGCAAAGCTGATTTTAGAAGATATTTCATAGAGTGCATTATTTAACTTGGTAGCTGTGTTCTCCTTCACTACAGCAAACTTTGGATCAGTGGAATAATGTAAAAACTGATGGCATGGTGTGTGCATGCACGCTACAAACAAAACAGGGGCCCATTAGTTAAAACTTTGCTCCATAGCGCTATTTGTGGTCAAAAACCGCACAGGTGGCCTTTAAATACATATCAGGGTTTGATACAAAAAGTGAAATATAACTTGTTCAAGTTAATTTAATCACACACATTGGGTTGAAAATAATATCAACTATGCCATTTCCACTTTTCACACCACAACTTAGACTACTTAAAATGCCCTTTTCGATGGTGCATTTTTGAAACGTGGTCCCATTTCCTCCTTTAGAATTTTGTGACTAGCCCCAAGGTCCAATCATGTTCAGTAACCCGGCTGGTTCCTGCGGTTGACAGCAACAGTAGCTCTGCAGATGTCAGACAGTAGACCAGAGAAGCAGAATGGATCCAGAACCACAGCTACCAGTGAGACCAGTGAAAACAAACAATAGGCAGACGATGAAAGGGATAAGATAAGCTGGGTTTAGTTAGCAGGATAACATTATTTTATGTTTAAATTCTAATCTCACACAATTTTTTTTTGAACACAGGTCTCTCTTGAAAATAAAATCCCGATCTCAGTGAGACTACTTGTTTAAATAAAGGATTAAATAAATACTGTAGATAATATAGAGAGAGTGGAATGTGAAAAATACAAATACCCGTCATGGTAATATAATGCAATGGTAATAAATTTTTGACACTGTGGTGGTGTTATAGACTGTATTGTCAGAGAAGGTGTTTCTGATATTTTGTCCATCTCACAACTGCACAAACTACAGTTAGAAAATCACCACAGAATCTGAGCTGACCCACTGTAAATAACAATTATAACATTACACAATTATATCAATCTATTTTTATCATTATTATCATCGTACACTGTACAGAGATTCCTGTTCCATGTATCATTCTACAAATTGGGATGGTTAATTGAAGAAATTCAATCTCCGTTCACTACGAAATTCTGATAACGTGTGACCTGGTCTGTATGGGTTGTGGTGGATCTCCAGGGAAGTTTTGGTCAGCCAGTCTGAGCCAAAAGTCCTGCAGTGTTTTCCAAAATGCATGTGTGGTGCATATGTCAGCCAGGATAGGACTGTGTGTATTACATGTTGTTTAATTAGGATGACACTGTTGCCACGTTGCTGATTTTGTTTTTGACAGACCATGAAATTGTGGTCACTGAGACCATTAATGCCTGTGACCGAGGACTGTTTCACTGTGGTCCAAACACTGAAAATTCTAATAAATTGTGTATTGCATGTATTAAACTTGAGGTTAATACTGTAAAATGTGAACCACCAAACCGTCAAACTATAATAGACTGTTAAAAGACATTACTAATGAACCAAGCAGCTGATATTGCAAATTGTGCTTATAGGAATGAAAAAAAACATATTGTCGAACCATCACCAAGACTATTTACTGTATTTGGACCAGTGGCCAGCACATCAACAAGCCCCAAGGGTCTGAGGAAAGCAGATTTACCAAAAAAACCTATCTTTTATATTCATTAAAGGTCTTACCAAGCGTGCACAGTGCCCTGGGTAGGAAGTAAGTGAGCTGTAACAGAAAGGAAGCACAGACAGTTTAGAAAGAACAACAATGAAACACTCCAATATTTTAATTATAAGACATAGTGGACTAAAAATCTATACACTAAAACTACACCTGGTGTGGTTTCATAACAGGTCTCACCTAAAAGGACCATACTAGTGGTTTTGCATGTTTTAGCCCATTTACTCCAAATCACTGATGCTTTCCAACACAAATACCATTTTTAAAACCATGCTGCTTTAGACATTTGAATGGATTTTGTCGACCTGTTTTCATTCACTTCTGTATGATTTGAAAATCAGTTAGCACACACTTGAAACTTGCTGTAATCCTTCATTTAAATCTGCATTCATTTTTTGTCAGAGTTACTTTATTGTTAACAAGTCCTCCAACCCATGCGGCCACGTTTGTTCCAAACTTCCAATACGACACACAGGAGTGTTTCCTAAATTGGCGCCCCTACCGGTGGCAGGAGATATCACTCCAAAACAACATATATAGGCCTACCGGACCTTCGTTGTCATGGTAACAATAATAAACACGTGGTTAACATTGTGAAATTGTCACAGTTTGGTTAGGTTTAGGCACCAAAACTACTTGGTTACGTTTGGGACAAGATCGCGGTTTGGGTTAAAATAAGTTCTTTAAGTTTAGTAAGTTACGTTACATGATGTGACTTACTAACGTAGCTCAACGTACATAAGTTAAAATAAGTCAAGGTTGACTTTTGGTTTCACACGGGACACAAACAGTGGCCTCCTGGGTGAAAGCCCTGTGTTGGCGCTCTTTATACTACCTCACCACCTTTGCTCCTGTCATAATTACCACGGCCACTAGAGGTCGGCGTACATACAAACATAAATATGGGTCGCAGTAAGCTGCTGTATGACCTAAGAACGTATTTTTGGGGAGGACGGTCTCTTTATTGTTGTGATGTATATGGAGTGAAAATAGTCTCAATACTTTTTACAAATGTGTATTTCATGATCTACAAATGAAAAATAACATTTGCAAACACAAATTCACCGAAAGCCCAGATGTCCCAGTTTTCCACCAGCACTTAAACGCAGCATGCATTCTCAAATCTGTATGGAGCTGGAGACCCTTAAAATAGTCTCAAAACCCCACAAGCGCAACTAACCTGATCAGGTGGTCCGTGCACATACATTTAACAATCTGTAAATTAATACAAAAGAATGTCACAAATATTTTTAGACATTTGTTGCACAGGAAGCTTTTTGAAGGCTAAAATTATGAGATCTGTAAACTTGAAGTTAAAAATTTTTACGTAAAATATAAATATTTATTCAGGTTGTGATGTGTGCATTTGTAAAACTGTTTTACGTGTTTTCAAATTTCTTGGTATTTGTGTGTGGATTGGAACACGCATTTGTGAGTACCCAGAATTACGCACAAATCATTGTACACATTTGCATTTGTAGATCATGTAATACACATTTGTAAATATTATTGAGACTATTTTCACTCCATAGCATTGAAGACCTGAAAAACAGGCTGTGCTTGAAAACTGCATTATCGCGCAATGATGATGTAATGATTGAAATATATGAAGAATTGATGTTCATTTTGATGTAATACACAGGCAGCATAATAGTCTGCAAATAATTTTTATACTGTACAGAGATACATGGAAACCAATGGCTAAACTTTACAAAATCTAAAAGTTTAAAGCTGTTCTTGAAAATGGGCTGCAAAATTATTAAGAATTTGTACAGCCGAGTATCTAGGAATTACGTCCATATTGGAAAATACTGCACCTCACAGTTTATGCTCAATGCCAATGTTTAGTGTCAATGTAGTGGATGGATGTGTAGCTCATCTGGCTTTCATGAAGGAGATTGGAGTTCGCAATCGTCACAGAACTACAGGTAACATTTTCCTTTTATTTACCTTGACCACTTTTACTTGCTAACTCAAAAGACAGGTCTTTTTCTAAATTTAACCAAGTAGTTTTTGCCTAACCAAAACTTCACCAAAGGGTGGCAGATCAGAAAAAAGTCATGGCAATAGTGGGGCAATGACAAACTATGTATTTTGCTGTTTTGTTTGGAGGACTTGTTGGTACAGCAGCAGCATAGGAGTAAGAACCATTGATTGCAGTGAATTATCTATGATTTATTCCTCAAACACACCATGTTTTCATCTAAATTTCCTCTGCGTCATAGCAGCTATTATAATGCCAAATGTAAATCAGCTTCCTCCATCTGTGAACACAACAGCAGTCTATTGTCATGTTTGAATTACATTTGGATTAACATGAACACTTTATGGTAGTGGCCTCTGTTGGAGTGCTTAATGGCAGGGCTACTGTCATGCTAATAAAGTGAATGTTCCTTATATACTGTATAAGAAATAACAAAATTCATAAAGAAACCACAGAATGGAACGTCATTGGTCTTTTGATGCTCCATTTGCCCAACACAGGGACATCTAAAAAGAAGACTATTCTATTACCTTGTATGCAGGGACCTTTCAATTATTTCTGGAAGGTGCACTCTATTTGCAGAATAGTGCTACTCTTGGCATGTAGCGCTTGAAGTGTGCTCTTCCAAGCACAGGATGAATGACACTACTTACTGTATTCTTATTACTGCTCGCTGCTTCTTTGTCGGAGGGGGTACGGACTGATGCCATTTATCATGCTAGACATGAGGCTCGGTTTTTATCAAACACATTTTCTCCCACAGGGAGTTCACAGTGCACATCTTTGATGCATTTTCAAATTTATTGGACATGTTTATTTATATATTTTGCTTTCAGTGAGCAAGCTAGCCTGGAAACTCCCTGCACAGGAGTCACTGTCCTCGTCACTTTGGTGTCAAAAAGTATTGAGTGGCTCGTAATGTGGAACATCCTGTGGGGATAAACCTTAATTTCTTCAAGGGAACATGATGAAAATCCATAAACAAACTGGCAGTGAGTGTTTGATACCCGGACTGCCTGAAGGCTTTGTCTATTGGAAGATTACTGTAGGTAGCCCCAGGAGATTCTGTAACAGATGAGGTGACTCTTGCATGCATGCAGATGTGACACGTGCTGTGCTTATGGATTTTCAATGAGAGGTAGACCATGCAAATCCTGGGCTTAGGAACCACGGTACCTAACAGGAAAATGTGTCACTTCACCCTGGCAGGTCGTTCGTTTAAATTTACTGCATCACATGTAAACTGAAGATTTACACTGCAAAAAAAAAAAAAAGGTAGAAAGGAATTACTCCCTGGGAATTCTCATTTAAAATGTCTAAAACAAAGAGTATTTAGTCTGTAAAAGCATTCTTATTTTGTCAAGCAAGAACCAACAGGTTATTACCAAGCATCCATTCATCCATCATCGTTTGTTAGAGCACATTCTGAGCTGTGATATCTTAGCTCAACGTGACTGAGCGTCTCTACTACTCAGAGCCAGACCTTTTCAGATGGCCTCATTCCAGGAATTAGTGGCAGGAAAACTCTCTTTTGGCACATTTTTATTCAAAGGTTTAGTTGAGTTTTATAGGGCTTATTGAACTTATGATTTTGTAATAATTTCTAACCAACCACGCTCTCGGCACAAACGGAATGAACCAACAGTACTGTCCAGCCACAACTTAACTCTTTTGGTTCACTCTCACTGCTCTCATCGCGTTGTTTTCGGCCACAGCAGGCAGCTCTAAAGAGAGAAAAAACTAAAACCCCGCTGTACACTACCTGCTCAGCACCAAAAGGCAGACAGACAAAGTTAGCGACTAGTTGGTGAACAAAGTGGAGCATTTAGCAGTTAAAAAGCCAGATATTTCCCTCTGGAGTTGATTGAGACCAAAGACAGAGTGAATATTGGACTTACACTCACCAGGTGAACACAAACATGTCTCCAAATGAATGCTAATGTTGCTCTATAACTACTGGATGTGTAAATACATTTGCTAACAGGTTCACCATATCTGCTTAAAAGGTGATGATATATAAATGTTGTGTTCACTACTTCTTTCCGCTGCCGCCAAGTGGCCAAAAAAACAGTTGGTTTAACTATCCAACTAGCTCCATCTTCAGGTCAAAACTTCATTTTGTGAAATTATTTGGTTTATGACCAAATACCTGCAAAACTAATTACATGCGCCTCAGTTGTAGTTTGTATTTAACAAATATTAGCATACTAATGCAGTTGAAAATCATGTGCAGAAATGTTGAACATTGTACCTAATAACCATCAGCATGTTAATGTCATCATTGTGAGCATTTTAGCATGACATTAGCATTTAGCTCACAGCACCATGACCATATATAGTACAGTATTGCCTGTAGACTGATGTTAGAAAGTGTTGTTTAAATGTTTGGGGTAATTGTATAGCTATTAAAGGTTGCCAAAACTGAACAGTTTCAATGAAAGTACAGTTTCTTGTAGGTAAGTCCATGATGATAGTGTTAATACTGAAAATGATGTTTCAACACAGCTAAATTTGAGCATAATAATAGTTGTGGACGTTGACCACTTCACTCTGATCACTGGGGAAGATCTGCCCAAAGGGTGTGTCTATTGAAGTGTATAGGAAATACTCTGCTTTTTTGTGTTTATGTTATTTATTCATATTGAAAACATGTTTTAATGTTCGTTTACCAACAGAACTTAGCTGATTTGCAACCACATAACTCAAACTCCATCTTCATTGTGTATCATTTTATTCTAACCTTCCCCTCCTATAAGACATACAGCAGAGATAAACAATGTACACACCGATCCCCAGGCAGACTCGGAGAAAAATCATGTTGAGCTCCACTGAGAGTTGTCCAACACATCCAAGGACTGGAGCTGAAGACTCATAGATTCCTGTCTGTTTGGCTTCTCTCTGTCTCGAAAACAATTTGGCACTCTCTATGGCCTTTGAACTACAGGTGCTCATCCTCGAGGTCTGCTGGATGTGGCGGCACATTATTCTTCCTTAAAGATACGACAACCCACTGTGGATGGAAAAAAATGAGAAGAAGGGGAACGCCATTTATCATGATCAGGACTGCAGCTTTGACTAGCACCATGTGGAGGCACAGGCATTATGTGGAGGACATTTTTCACCAGGGAGGTGGTACACAATGTTCAGAGGAGCTGTGGTAAAGGTGGAGCATTCGAGATGTGTTTTGACTGTTGAGATGGTGGGGGGTGGGGGGGGGGGNGGGGGGGGGTCATGTTGGTGGAAAGGCATAAATGTATTTAATTTCAGACATGTCACCAGTTTTAGGTGACGATATTGACATCGTCTGTGGAGCTGATCTGAAAGTGCAGCAGGACCGACTACAATGTTAAAGGGGCAAGTCAGAGTTTTATTGCCCCTGAAATGAAAAGTCAGTAAAAACGTGACATAACTGTTTGTGTCAACTACAGGCCACTGTAATTTGAAGGCCTGTGAGTTGTATTGATTTGTTTCTAAGACCTAATGGTCCCAATGACACCCACAGATGATGGTAGAAGCGACAGAATACAAAGCTGGTCCACAAAAAAATGACTGCATCACCAGTTTTTATGGTGGCAAATATTTCAACAGAAGTACCACAATTCCTTTAAATACGCAGTCGGACTGAGACTGACTATGGGTGTTTTAGTATATACAATATGTAGGTTTTTAAACATTTTAAAAACACTTTATGCCTATTTTGTGGGTATGATTGTTGTAGTTTTTAAACTCTATATTTACTTTTGATTACTTTTAAGCCAATTAAAAGGGGATTCATTATTTCCCCACCAGAAGTGTATCTCGTGCTGCGTGGGGAAGCCTTTGAAATGCATGTTAGATGTTCAAAAAACATAACTAAAAAATAAATAAATAAATAATTAACTGAATAATCACAATACACATAATAAATAATCAGATAATATTCATGGGGTGGAGTGGGGACCTTGGACTCATGACTTAAGTATTGCTAATGTCCTTGCTGTATCACAGATATATCGTATGGGTGTATATGTTAGCAGGTGTGGAAAGAGATAGAGAAAATAAATAGAAAGAAATGCAAACTTTGCACAATCTGTGTATTGCAGAACATTTTTCATCCCTATTTTTCTTTTCTTTTTTCTTTTGTGTATTATTATATGTAATAAATTGAATTACCACTGAGGTTTACTGTTCAAAATGTACAGTTATTTTAGGCAACACAAATAACCTAAACTCAAAAGGTCCACTTACTATCTTTCAGAACTTTTAAACACATGTCAGGAAGGTCCTTCACATCCAATGTCAAAGCCCGAACCGAGACAGGGAATACCTCTCAATATATGACCATGTGTTACCACTTGGCCAAAGTTAACACTTGTTGATTCTACAGAGATGCAGTCGAAAGATCTGAAATAGCTAGTAAGTGGACCTTAGACTACTCTGTTACATACTATTTCCAAGGTAAAAAATAACCTTTATGCTCAGATACTGTTCTTATTTCTGGTGCTAAAGTTTATTTTTCCGCTGTTAAAGTTGTGGAGTTTTCTTTCAAACAAATATGATAAAAGACAAGAAAAAAAAGGTGCGTCACCGACCATACAGTCCGCTCTCCTGCTTAGTATTGGTCCATATTGCTCCATTTCTTGGCCCACTGTTCATCAGTGGAATTAACATCAATATGCATCCCATCACATGCTCGTTCAAATGTGCGTGTGCTACTAGAGAATGAGAAACAAACAAAACAGGGGCCCGCTCATCAAAACATTGCTTCACAGCGCTCCCGGTGGTCAAAAACATAACAGGGTGCCTTTAAGTATCCTGCCTTAATACATATCGTTTTGTCTAATAACATAATTTAAAGAACCATTGTTTGTTTATGTTAGCTGATATATCATTACAGACTTTTTGTTTTACTCTCAGATATCTATATTGGTCTTTTAAAAAAATCAGCCAGGCTTATACTAGGCTCAACTAGAGGTTGATTTCAGCTCAGTTGAAAACACCTGTTTCTAGCAATCACATTAAAAATCCCTGTACCAATACAAACACAATATGCTACAGACCTCAAATCACATCAGTTACATCAGTGCACATCAAAGATGAAGAATGAGTTTGCACTCGCTGTGACATTGCTGTGTAGGTACAAAACTCCTTTCAAAGAACCATTCCACGTACAGTATATAGCACAGCTCATGAGCTACATATAAAATTTTAACAGGATCTTAATCCTCCTTGACAGTTGGCTTGATGCTCAAGTGTCAGATGGACAGAAAAAGTGGGTAATGTGTCTCAGTAACAGATACAACCGTTGTCTCGCTGTCAGCTAGAACTCACACAACCAATTTGTTTGTCTGATGTTGAAAGCCAGAATGGACTGGGCTGACAGGCTTTCACTGGATTAACAATGACAGCAGCCGCTTGCACCAGTCGGAATAAACAATCAGGTGGCAATGCTGTGTGGTTTCATCTCTACTGTAGAACTGCAACTTGAACCCTGAATTGCTCTTGTGGAGACCCCTCTCAGGACCTCTTTGCTTATTTTATCTACTAATTTTTTTATGAGCAAAACAGCAATTTGCAAAACAATTCAGTCAACACACGCATACACAGAGCCTGACTGCAAACAAAATGCAATATACAAGGTAGTGTGTCCCTGGTCTGACTCCCAGTGGGGATACAAGACACAGAGCAGGGGACTGTCCCGAGAACAGATGCGCTCATGGACATGCACACACACAGGGAACAGTTGAAAGTTCAACCAGAGAGACTGCTTACTCTTCCACCTGGCCTCTAGTCTTACCTTTATCTCTCCTTCTTATGCTAATTATGCTAAGCAGCTCTCCTCCTTACTCTCCCTCTTGGTTTAAAGACAAACCAAGTATTTCTTTGTCCCATGTATGCAGGATTCCATTATTAACCCCCTGTGAGCTCTTCATGTAGGTCATTACATTTTCTTGTATCTTGCTCAGAATAAAAAGGTGATGGTGGGGTATATTCCCTCCACTCATAGTATACACCTAAGTAGGAGTATATAGATACTCTGAGTATATTATTATTTATTATTATTATAATGCATTGACATGCAAGAAGCTGCATTTTATTGTGGTCAAGGTAGAGCATATGAATGCATCATGTTTTTTTAAACTGATCATGTGTTTTGCATGTAAAATCTTGACCCAAAAGGTAACTAACTACAGCTCACAGGTAAATGGAGTGGAGTAAAAAGTCCAATACAGTATTTCCCTCTGAATTGTAGTGGAGTAGAAATATAAAAGTAGCAGAAAATGCAAGTACTCAAGTACAGTACAAGTGTCTCAAAATTGTACTCAAGTACAGTACTTTAGTCAATGTAGTTACATTCCACCAATGTAAATGACTATTGCTTAAAAAAAAAGTAATTACTTTCCAGCTGATGAGAAAAAAGCTATAACGTATACATTGTTGTGCAATTTTTTACTGTATTGCGGCGATTTACTTTGAAACACACTACAGGACATAATGCCATATGAACATTCAATACTGTACATGAGACAACAGTGGCTGTAAAAGACAAATATTGTTCCTAGACTGTCTCTCCTGATCTCTGTTACACCACTTGAACTCCTCCAGCAATATTTCAAGGAGATAAATTGTCTCCAGTGCTTTTTGTGAAGAGATAAGAAAGCTTGAATTTGTCTTAAAAAATTAGCTATGCCTAGAAATAAGGTGGAAGTGTCCTCCCTGATGTGTATCTTTAATATTTCTCTTACAGTGGCAGATACCCATTATCATAGTCACATGAAAAATGAGAGGAGGTAGAGTTGGGAATGACAAATGGAAGACGAGAGCTGAAAACAAACTATAAAATATGTATAAAGCTTCCTTGTGCTAGCTTGCAAAGGACAATACAAAGACAGACAAACCTCAAATTCACTTTTAATTAAAGCACTTCACACAGAACTTACTATTAATAAGCCCCCCGGCCCACCAAGGAATCACCCCTTCTACACAAGCTGTGGGTAAAACTCTTGTAAATGGTGCATTAACACAGCACTGAGCTTGGGCATCTTGTAAGAAATAGAGACATCATAGCAGTTTATGAGCTTCACATGCAATTTGGGCTGAGCGATTAAACATTTTTGCACTATTTACAGCTGGAAGTTACGCTGATGCATGGCTTAATAAGGGCATTGAATTGGGATCAGAATCAAAAAAGAGCTGTGATAGCAAATTGGGGAATGGTCTCGGCTAGTGGAGGCAGTTGAGCATATTGCTCTCTGGGGACACTTCAGGCATTAAGGAACAATGGGATGTGGGTTTATCTCTTACCACAGATCAGTGGCATGTGTAACAGTACAAACTATTTGTCAAACTGTGGGCAATGTCAGGTTGTGCAGAAGAACATTGTGTTCAGAGTCTATATTTGCTGATGTCCTGTGCCTCTTTTTATTTAGCCAGTGCTGCATGTTGACTCACATTTCTCTGACAATCGAAAAAATCTTTAGGTACATTGAGTTTATTTTACATAGCATTACAAACAAAAACAAAGGATTTCAAGTGTGTAATGCAGCGGTGGAGAAACTATTCAGATCATTTACTTAAGCAAAAATACTAATACCACACTGTAAAAATATTACAAAAACAAGTCCTGCATGTTACTTAAGTAAAAGTATGTAAGTAAGTAAGTATTATTAGGAAAATGTACCTAGAGTATCAAAAATAAAAGTACTCAATGCAGAAAAATGGCCCAACAGCTTTCCAACAACTACTGAACTATATAAGCTGCTGTGTTGAAATATGGCAATAAAATCATAATATCTACAAATTACATTTGTTTATTCATTCAATAATTACATTTTCCCATGTGAAGAAAATCAGACTATCTGTACATGATTCATTTAACAGGCCTGGACCACTCGTCAATTCTGAAGTAGAGACGAGAGAAAATTGGTGAATGCTACAAATTCTCTTAAATCACTCGTGCGTGGTACAGAACAAATCTGTTCGTACGAGTGGTTCTTGCATGAGGCAAAGATAAAGTCATTGCTAGGGACAGCTTAGGTGGAAATAGTTTGTCAGTGCTGTAAGCACCAAAATCGAACATCCGTTCACTTCCATTTTATTGGGTTGGAGGCAGAAATCTCATAGACAATCTCTCATAATTTCACAACATAGGCAAAGAAAACCAGATTAGGTCGGTTCATCCAAATTACAACAATAACAGATATCCTCACATTTTTTAATTTGAACTGACCCAGCTTTTGGCATGTCTTAGTCCATTTATTACAATATTCCAACTCCTGTATTCTTGATCTTACTGCTGACCATTTTTTGAAGCATACCAGAAATTTTAGATTTTTGAATGCATTTTTTTTAATGAAGAAACGACTTTCCATCCATTTACCTACAGTATGAAAATCATCTTACAGAGACTTGAAACTTTCCTGACATACAGTAAGTAATCCATCATAGTGAACAGCAGGCTTGTTTTCATTTTTGTCAAAGTTACCTTACTGTTTCAACAAGCTTGAGTCGAGCAGAGACGGACCAGATCACACCACTGCAACTTTTCCCTGCAACGTTCTAAAACGGTTTCTCCAGTTGATGCAATCTAGCACTGCATTGAATAAACTCTGAATTGACTTGGGTTCGGACCAATCACAAACAACAAGAGCTGTCCCTCCCTTTCCGTAATCTGAAAGGTTGTTGTGTTTTGTGATATGTTGTTGTTTTTTGACCTTCAGGTCCACCATAGGTTTCCGTTACAGCTTTTATGAGCAGCCTCAGGCCTGTTCTCTGGACATACTCTCTAATTAGAACTGACAACATGGTGTGTGGTTGAAATCAATTTTGTTTAACTCAGTCCAGGATTCCACAGTCAAGGAGCAACTAATCAAAATATAAAATGTGCTTCAGAAAGCCACTTTTTAAAGCATCTTTAAGTATTCTAGATCCAAGACCTACTTCTAGTTTTAATTTATAGCCTGTCACAAGAAACTGGCCCTTTAAAAACACAATGAAATGGAAAGATATTTTCCAAGTTCTACATCCTGTGTTCTTGTGTCAACTGTGGGTACCAACTCCACCAATAAAAACAGTGTCACAAATCAGAGGGGCTTCATAGGCCTTGCACCTTACTCCAGTGCCAATGCTGGTGTCACACCTCCACTACTACACCACTGGACTTGTGACCCTCAACAAATTTCTCGCATTGAGAGGATCTTCCCCCTGTGCAGAACCACCCATCACTGGAGCAGCACTGGTACAGTTGCTGCTGGCTGACCTCTACTGGAGGAACAATCGGATTCCTCTGTCAAGTCTGCAAGGTCCCACACTACCTGGAACTCTGAATGGTTCCCTCACCCTGGAGAACTTTGCACAGGACCTGGACACCGAGGATGCTTTTCCGACTCCATGCACCTTTAAAGGGGCCCGGCAATTATTCTTCAGGGCGGGACAGAATGTTTCAGGAGCTTAAACTACCTTTAAGGTGAAGTTTTGTGACATCCGCAACACCAAATGGGTGACGTGGAACTTCATTGATTTTGTGGAGATCCACCTCAGCACCCAAGCACCATCACAACAGGCCAAGGCTGGAGACATCTGTAATGCAATTGAGTGCCGTTCCTTGACGTACAGCAGGAACATTGAGAGGTACAGGGGTTATGGCATGCCAAGGCTGGAGACCTGGAGTTTTGGCACGGCTGCCTCCCTCACTGGGAAGGGCAAGGGTGTTCAAGGTAGTCAAGTTTGTCAAGTTGCGTTGCGATGATCATGAACGGTGATTACATCAGCTACAACCAACTGGGAAGTCTTATCCATGATATGTAAGTGCCCCAGGTGCAATCTAAGCTCCTGCTGCACAAGGTGTATGGATTGTGTGTTTGGAGACTGCACCATGTGGTGCCATTTCGAATGGTGGCACAGCCTACCAGAGCCCATCCTACCACCCACGTACCACCAGAGAAAGAGGAAAACACAAAGGGTGCCCCATTCCCAAAGTCAATCCTGCCTGGCACGAGCAATTTATACTGGTCTGCCATGGAGTTGTCACTGGTCAACACTGATCCTCAGACAAATCTCCAGCAACCCTGCCAGCAGTACATCGACAGTTGCCGGGAACACCACATCCCAGCCAGTACCGGAAAGGCATTCAAGGTTAAGAGGGTGCCAATGTTGCCCAAGTAGAGTTAAACAGGCTGCAGATGTTGGAGAAGTAGCAATTTCTTATGTTAGTGCTCTACTGTTTTGTGTTTGTTTGTTCAAATAGCCTTACAGGCCTCACCTAGCCCAATTGTAACTTGTTATCTCTCATTATATGCCAAATATACGTTAAAAAAAAACTTCATATGTAGATCCCTGTTTTTTACTCTTACTGTAAAATGAAAATATTTTGATAACTCCTCTGGAACTTGGGGGCATGTACATTAATTTATCCAATCAAATGCAACCCCAGTAATGCTAACCACACCCACCATATAGAACCGCATTTGACTTTAGCTTGTGGGTCATGGTAGCTAGCTACCAGAGCAATTTCACGGGTCAGAGGTGTGTGTTTGGATATTAGTTGGCAAAAACTCACACTTTCAAAACGAGTGAGGTTGAGGTCTAATTTATTAATTTCCCCCTCATCCTCCTCCTCCTGCTCTAACAATGTGGGTGAGGGAGGTGTGGATGTAACAAACATGTTACAAATGCAAATAGATGCCTATTTACAAATCCAGCACACAGAGCAACATTAACATTTATTTGGAGTCATGTTGTAAGTCCAATATTCACTCTCTTTAGCTGCTAAATGTTCACCAGCTAGTCGCTAACTGTGTCTGTCTCACATGTGGAGCTGGACAGATAGTATACAGTGTATTTATCAAAGCTTTCTTGTTAAAAACAGCTGTCTGTGGAGGCTGAAAATTGATCAGGTTGAAGAGAGCAGTGAGGTTGAACCAAAGCTGTAGAGTTGCGGGCCGTACAATCAAAACAACTAGTTGAAAGATGCTAAAGCCCTCTGTAGGGCTGAGGCAAACAGTAGTGATAATTGTCTGTGGGTTTGTCACTACAGGCGACCCATTTCACATTGCACATAATCATTTTACCTATCGTTAATGTAAAAATATTCATCAGTGCAGCTTTAAAATGAGCATCCATGCTCTGCAAAATCCTTTCATTTTAACCATTCTCAAAGGTTAAAACACTAACAGCAGCAACACTCTGGTTCATGCAATGTCATACACGTTTTCTGGTTATAGTAGTCAGTGAGGATTAAATCCCATTTGACAGAGGAGTAGTGATTACTTATTGAATTAGAACAAACACCCCTGGATTACCATGCGTGGCACATTTTCACACTCTTCAAATCATACTGCTACACTGAAAAACTTATTGTCAAGTTGATGTGGTTTACATTGAGGGTTTTTTATTGAACAGGTGTCAAGTGTGAAAAGGCCTGATGAAAGCTCTCTGTGACTAAGTACCTCCACAACTACTTAGCAATTCTCCTGTCTGATGGTTTCATTGTATGCTCAAACGGAGCTGAATCATAGTTTGTGTTGTAGCTCATATTTCTCTTTCATTCATTTCAAAACTGCCTGGGTAGAAATGTGTCTTGTTTGTTTGTATACCTGTCTTTAGAGAGTTTATTATCACAACTATCAATACTAAATACTTGCTGTATCATGCCAAGATTAACAATTAATTAGATTTTTGCTCAGAAAGACGAAAGAAAGATGAGATAAATGGAAAGTATTCCATTCCCAAACACGACTGCACTGTTAAAGCAGTAATTTACCTCAAGTTTGTTACTCATAACTGCTTAGAAATAAAAGATCCATCTGCTAGATGAGCCAAGGATTCAGAAACAGAGCGGTAGTAGTTTCAATTTGCTTGTGAATGTGATTCTTCAACATAAAGGACTAATAAACACACACTTAAGTTTCAGCAATTTAGATGTGTAAAAGTACCTACAGTACTTCCATGCTGTAAAACAATAATACATTTAATATACTTTGTTTATGTAGCACCTTTCTAACAGTTTACGAAGTGCTTTAAAAAAATGAAAAACTACAAATTAAAATGCAAAGATGCTGAAGTACAAAATATTTTAAAAATAAAGGAAAACAAAATAAAGAGGTTAAGCAAAAATGATTACAAAAAGGCTCACAGAATAACTGGAAAGCTTATAAAATGAGTTTAAGAGACCAGATGAGATGTAAATTGAAGCCAGTAAATGAGATTTAAAAGAGTATAGGGATGTAGCCGAGTTCATGTCCTCAATTGGGGGTTTAAAGAAGCCCAGGGGCCTTAATTGGAAGTTTGACCAGTTTTGGTCCTTTGACGTTAGAGAAAAACAACTGGCACATCTGGAGTTAACAAAGTTGGACAAGAGTCATAATTACTACAGCTGCTTTGTCACTTCAAAAATATATTGTCTTTGGGCATTTGCTGAAATGACTGATTCTGTCAATTTCCGTTGTTGCTATGTGCAGACATTGTAGAAGGAGAAAATGTTGGCATTAGACGTAATCCAGGGTTTTTACAAAATTCTCGGATACAGATGTCTGACGATACAATTGGACTTTGACATCTCCCACTAACAGTCGAGGCTGCTTTGTTTGTAGCTATGACCACAACCTCTCCCTAACCTTAACTAAGCAGTTTCAGTTGCCTAAATCTAACTAATGCTTAACCTTAACAGTAGCAGATCAGAAAAGCTGATAGGTGTCATTTTGGAAGGCAATGACGAAATACCTATTTTGTTGTTTAGGCTTGAGCTCACCGTTCCAAGGGAAGAAGGAGCTGAGGCTGCCCATGAGCGAAAGAGGATGAAGTATTCAGAGCTGGTGGCTGAATGCAAGGAGCTAGCTTAGGCAGACCAAATCAGATGTTGCGGCGATTAGTGCGGGTGTGTCACCACATGGCCATGCTAATAAACTAACCAGCAATCCCAACTTGAAGAGCGATACAACACCAAGCGACTGCACGGCGATTAACATCTTTGTACTCCCTCGTGGCAGGGTTGTACAGCTCTGGAAAGGTCATCACGGCGGTGGTCGATCAGTTTCTCTTCCATCTTCACAGTTGCTCGGTAAACAGCGGAATGCTACAATGCTACATGCTAAACAAGGTTCTTCTTCACCTTGGTGTCTTCCGGTCTGATTGCCGTTTGTGTTTCTCCAAAAGTTGATTCCGTTTTAACTTTTCGCTGCAGGGCTGCTGCGTTTTTTCCGGCACCCCCCGTGGTCCCCACTGCCGCAGCCTAAATGCACTTTATGCGTTTAAATGAATGGGAGGACTGACATTTTCGCCGCAGCTTCTTATTTGGTCTGAATACAGCCTTAGGAACATGCAAGCACAAGTAAGATGCTTGCACTTCTCATAAACATCATAATGTTGTTAAATTGTTTGTTCCCAACATGAGTATACTTATTTTTCCCCCGAAAAAATAGTAGTAGGTACTGTATTGTTTTAACAGTAGGTGCATATTCCTTTGCCAAGGTAAAGGCCCTGCTGAATACCTGAATAAGGTGTTTGTATTGGGACTAAAAGAGCCACAGCCTCATCTGCCAATGTCACAGGCTGCTGACAATGTTTAGACTTCCACTTTATGTTCATTTGTCATTTAACCAAGGCAAAGAAAAACAGTTTGAGCCACTAATGTCTTGCATTCAACAGGCATCGAGGGATATGTCACTGAGTCCTGTTTCCATTCAAATGCTGTAGGTGTAGCAGTGGCTCTTTTTTATCCTGTCGTCAGTCCTTTCTCTTGTTTTGGTATTTACTCTGAGGAAGAACTAGCTGTAGTGGAGAGACTGTGGTGATGAAGGGGATTAGCTGTATTTACGCTCCCAGATGTTTGTCTGGAAGTGAGTAATCACCAATGAGTGTACTCCAAGATGCCAATCCTGGGGGGAGGTAAGCCCAAGACGGGGGAGGATTTTAGCATTCGCAAAAGAAAAACAAAAAGCAGGGGAGTCTTTGATGGGATTAGAGTCAAGAGACAAACACCGGGAAGAAAAAGCGGAGAGGCTTTATCTTTGCCGTTTCTCTGAGACCACAGAGCTTGCTTTGTACACCTGGTAATTTGTTGATATAAAAACCGCATCTTTGGCAAGTAATTATAGCCCTTCAATCACTTTCCTACAGACTGTGCCCCATCTCTGTTAGCTTAAAAGCTCTGCTGGGGATTGTAGTCAGAATGTATTTAAATTCTATTAACCCAAATCACGTAATAGGGCATGAACAAAATTGTTGAGGAAAAAAAAGGAGCTAAATAAATAAATAATAATTAATGCAATAATAAATTACACACCTAAATTCCAAAGCCTATCATCATTGGCTCACTCTGATGAACACTCGTCAGTTAGCTCTCCGGAGACCAAAAACAGAGGAGGGAAGAGAAAAACAGGCAGCGTTGATATAGAGTTCACACTGTGCTGTGGATGGTCTATTCTGCTGGGCCCCCAGCTGTCTCTCTTGGTTGATCAGAGCCCCCCAGCTGGGGTGACCACCAGGCTGCTGTTATCAAAGCCATCTGATGTCTCGCGCAGTCGGGACTATAGAGAGCCTACATGTCCTTTTGTGAATATGTCCCTTCAGTCGTCATTCAAATGAGATGTGTGCGTGGCATGCTAATTATTTCCATTCATCTGGCCAGTGTGACAGATAATGCTTTAAAAGCTGCTTCAGTGACACAAAATCATGAATTGAATTCATTTCCCAATTCCGGGGAAAGACTGATGTAACAATACTGCGGCATATTAAGCGTGGACCGCTGCTTCCACAAGCGGTTTGAACTGTAGAAATATGTGACATGGAAATGGGGATCTTGGAGAGGAACTGCAGTGAAAAGTAGCAGCAGGAGGAGCAGTAACTTACAGGCCATCAGCTGGTCTGTAAAGGTTACACCCAGAGGCATTTTACATACAGCAAATCAGCAAGACTCAATGAAAATATTACACACTTGTGGCCACACATGTGCTTATCAGATTTAAAGAATATCTTAACCCAAAAACAGAGTAGCAAGTGATGATTCATTTCTAGTCACAGAATAAATAAAATAATATTAGACAATGTGTAAACAGACGAGCACATACTGTATGTGCCAGTGAAAGCATTCACCTAAAACAAACTGGCTCAATGTGTGACTCAATAAATGAAACAAGTACAAGGGTTCATTTTGAGATACTTGCATGTACAGGAACAATAGCACAAAACCGTGACATCGGGGGGAAACAAATGATATGCTCACAATAAAAACAGATTGGTGAGGACTTTGTAACACTGTGATCCTGCTCTCATTTTCAAATTTCACAGAGCACGATCAGATTTTGAGCAGGATAGTTGATCAGTGGGATTTAGTAATTAGTGATATTTTCCATTCATCATCATTCAGTTTTGTGTGGCTTCAGGAGACCCCTGGTTTTAAACTAGTTAAATCCGGGCTTGTAACAAAACAGTGGTGGAAGAAGTACTCAGATCCTTTACTCAGCTAAAAGAAGTAATACCACATTGTAAAAATACTGTTACCAGTGAAGGTGCTGCATTCCAAATTTTACTTAAAAAACCTAAAACTTACTCACAAAATTGCAAAATTTCCCCTTTAACATGCATCTTTCTATACTATTCTATGTATTATATTATATTATATTTTATTTATTTATTTTATCGATGCATTAACATAAGTATAGCTGTCAAATAAATGTGGTGGAGTAAAATATTTGTGCATAAAGCTCAAGTAAAGCACAAGTATCTACTGTATAAACTGTACTTAATTCAATACTTGAGTAAATGTGCTATGTTACTTTCTACCACTGCAAAATGGTCTGGACCAGCTCTGTGGTGAGGATATTGTTGTACTAGAAACATGAGAGATTTGAGATTAGATTTTCTCTCCTCGGTGGCAGCAAACACAACACATGGGTCCAGGATAAGTGTGTTGTTGAGCTTCTCTAGACATTTAGGGCTGACTAACAGCAACTCAGCCACTCTAAACAGCATGCATTTTACACTGGCTATGACTACATACTGGCACTTCCCACACACTGGCTTAGATAGCCTAGTATCAGCCCCTTTCTTGACATGGTATCCTTTTCAATATGGCAAGGGGCTATAAATGTCCTTTACTGGCTGCCCCTTCTGCTGGTCGCCATATCTTTCCGACTATCCATGCAATCTAAACTTAGTAGTCATGGATAACATTAGTATTCATTTGGAGTCATGTTTCCGCCCACCTGAAATCCAGTATTCACTCATATTTTAGCTCTGTTTTGATCTCCACCAACTCCTAAGAAAAACCTCTCTCTCTTTAGCTGCTAAATGCTGCACTAAGTTCCCCAGCTAGTCGCTAACTGTGTCGGTCTGCTGTTTGGTGCTGAGCAGGTAGTGTATAGTGGGTTTATCAGGGTGAGGGGAAGTGCAAAGTTGGTGGCAAATGTCGAGCAACACCTTTTATATTACGCATGGTAATTTTTCTTGATATAAAAATATAGATTAGTGCAGCTTTAAGTCTGATTTGAATTTGGATGTTGGATGTTGGAAGCAATATGTTGTGACTGGTGACCAACACTCTTGTCTGAGCTTATATCATTCCATAAATGTACGAAAGACCTACAAGGACATAGAGACCTATTGTGTATTGACCCACAGCAATGAAAAACATCAGAGGCTTCACACCTCACTGTCCATCTATTGACTGTTTGCTTCGCAGCTGCTGTCCATGCTCCTGAAAATCATTGCTGCTTTGAATCGAGGGGCCGAGCTGCCTCTGCTGTTGCTCACATCAACGTTAGCTTAAGAGACATACAACTTTGCTCTGAATCAGCAATCTGCGGAAACAAAGCAAGCTAAACCACTTAAAGTATCATCAATCAAAGTGCATTAAAGGAGGAAATCCGTGACAAAGCCTCAAGGCTTCAGTCTCCACTTTCACACTCTGAGCCTTTTGCTAGAAAGGTGAGAAGACCTCGCTGCGCTAATTGAGGCTGGCACTTTGTTGAGACACCAGTAGTATTTCCTCCATCTGGAGATGGATACAGTAGAATGAGACACAGTATCCGCCCACACCTACTCAGCAGGGCGTCCTGGAGACATTAGTCCAAAGTTAATTTGAAAGACTGGTACAAACCAACGGCCAGGTGCATAAAACCACAGGATGATCATTACGCCAAGGCTCATTTCCTCCTCTCAACAGCTGGTCAACTGATACTATAGCCACCCAGGCACTAGAGGTGGTTCGGCACACGCTGGGCTGAATCACATAAGCTGCAATATGCACTGGATCTGTGCAGAGGAGAATGTCGAAATGCTTTGAATAGTAAACCCAATTCCAAACTGTAAATTGACAGAGAGTAATCCCACCAATTCCAGGGAAAGATTAATGCAACATTTTGGTGGTATACTAAGTCTGCGCTGTTATTTTCTAAACTGCAAGAGCTCGGGAGTTATTGCACAACTATCAGAGGGAAATCAGGTTACTTTCTGCATGAGGGCTATATTCAATCACTGACCTTTAGAGCTCCAAAAGGGAGGGGCTATACTACCCTCTCATTCAAATGAACCTGTAATGGAGAGCCCTGAATAAAAGATGGATGAGATCTGCACTGAATCTCACTGCCACAGAGAGCTGCGTTGCCGTTCATGTGACTTTGGATTCTGCTATCACAAGAGGTAGTGCATCGATCTTTCGCTGTTACTTCTGTGTGAAGAAAAAGAGAAGAGGAGTCAAACGTTAATATTCAGTCCTATCTATTATCAAATGATCACGTGAAATAATGAAATTTAGGTACCTATTTTGTATTTACACCGTTTGATTGCTCCTGTAAACATAATATCTAACTTTTGCGATAGAAGTTGAAATTTACCTCATAATATGCTGTATTTTCTTTCCTGCTGAGTCTCTTCATACCCAGCCTTGTTTTAGTTTTAGTAGAAAGAAATTAACCCAGAATGTCCTGCATTACCACTGATTTGGGGCTTAAGGGATATTTTGGATTCATGTATGCATTTTTTTTTGTTGCATTTTTTTATTCAACATATTTGTTTTCTCTCTTTGGATAATTTTGTACATCTGGATGCCTCAGAAGCAATAAAAAGGACACTACCGTGTTATTCTTTTAAGCTCAATACCCTTCATTCTAAAGAGGTCCTGCTTCTCATTCAAGTTATTATCATTGTTATGTTGTCTAATATAATTTTAACATATCTAGGTAGAATATCTGTACATGGAATGAGATTAAATATATGGTACTACTGTCTTCACTGAAGTTTGACTGATATTTGTTATTTGATAATAATAATAATATGGTATTAGCTAATATGCTATTAAATGTTTGGCTGAAGGAAGAAAAGAGTTTCTTGGATCATGGATAACTTTGATTTTGCATGAAAACTTCTAACTAACAAAAAACCCCCACTTCACTTCAAGATCTTTAAAGCTGCACCAATCAATATTTTTATGTTAAGAATGGGTCAAATGACGATGTGTTACATGAAAGAATGCATTTGTAGGGATGAACCAACAGGGAATTATAACCTGACTGTCATTCCTCTCATCTCTACGGAGCATTTTAGCACCTTTCAGCTCTTTGTTTTGGTTTAACTGCCTACTTTAATGTTTTGGTTCACTTGATGAGAGTGGTGGGAACAGGCAGCTGTTTTAACCAAAAAATTCTGATAAGCCGAATGTACAGAACCTACGCACACAGACAAAGTTAGCAACAAGCTGGTAAAGCACATTCAGCGTTTAGCAGTTATAGAGTGCTACCTGCTAGAAGACATTCTACATTCATCGGGTGGACAGTGTAAAAATGTAGTAATATTTTTCCATATTTTGTTCATGGATAACTTTGATTTTGCATCGATAATTTTAACTAAATACATTCAAATTCAAGATCTTTAAATTGCCCCATTTTCATGGTTAAATCTTATATAGACTGAATGTTTGCCTGTGAATTTAAAGTTGCAGTAGGTAATATTATTTCATTATCATTTTGGTTGAAATAACTAATTTTGGATGCCACTAACAATATTTAATTGAAGGGTTCCTTTAATAAAAATGTGCCTGTGAACATCCGTCCCTTTGTATTTAGTTTTTTAAGAAACTGGACCTGGTCTGAATTAAACAACCAATCAGGGTTAGCTAGCATGTAACTAGCCAATCACAGCGACTCTGTACAAACAGTTGGTGAAATTGACTTGAGGAGATCAGCTAGAGAGAAGATGTATCACTCTGTTGGAGTTGTTGTTGTGGAGTTGAACTACAGAAACTCGGTTGTACAGTGGTGTTACAGAGTGGAGCTTCTTCCCTCACAAAGGATCAGT
The DNA here is from genome assembly GCA_002120245.1 of Maccullochella peelii. Taxonomy (NCBI): domain Eukaryota; kingdom Metazoa; phylum Chordata; class Actinopteri; order Centrarchiformes; family Percichthyidae; genus Maccullochella; species Maccullochella peelii. The sequence goes on from LKNJ01002071.1 coordinate 59,719, forward strand.
TTCTTACCTCCAAGTCAGACATAACTAGCCGAGTAGAACAGACGTTAGTGTGCTAGTTAGTTACAACGGTTGACAACCTTGACGTTCTGCTTCAAGCCCAGCAAAATGCATGTGCATGTTTGGTGTGTCATTTGGTGGGAGGGGCTTAGCAGAGTGCAGCAGAGAGAGAGGTGTAAGGTTTTGCATTGTGTATGTTCAAATTGCCTACTGCAGCTTTAAGCCTTGCTACTATGGAGAAACTCTTAAAGAGCATTTAGACAATCATGAGACACAAAAGTAGAGGAATTATTTAGAGTCTACACTTTGTTATATGTTGTTTTTGGGTTTTTTGCCACTTTGGTCACCTGGCCTTTCACTTACAGTATTCTTACCAAGGTAATTGCTGAGATCTGGTAGCACAGCGATATTGCTAAAAATATGGTGGACCGATGGTACAACTAACATGAACAGTCAGACGATCAGACAGGTTATAAACACACCCCTTAGGTTAGCCAAACTAATTTGGAAAAGAAAGGTAAAATTATTACTCAACCTGTCTGTTATAAACATCCATCACAGTTTACAGACTGACTTCCTGGTTCAACTTTGACCTACCATACTTGCTGTACTATGTTATAGATAATCTGGCAAAATCTGACCTTTTTTTAATGATGCTGCCACCTTCTGAGATCTCAGCAATTGACATGGTGAGTACAATTTTATCATAACTGGTCATCATAGCTTTCCTTTAGAGGCTCTGGAAACTGTGCTTCATATAGTAAATAAATACTAAAACTGTCAATCCACTCTGTCTTCCATTCAATTATGGTTTAAATGGAATCATGATTATTCCAAAAATGACAACAACAACAAAAAGGAAATCCTCTGGCTGAGCAGACATCATTTTGAACCAGCATCCAGCAATTTTCTTTTTGGCTGTGTTTATGGAGGATCACATCATAGCTGGACCACATTGATACTGTCTAATATTTAGTTAAGGATAAAGGAAACTGATCTCAAAAATAGTTAAATCTTAGTAATAAAGTAACTGTTTTTTAGGGGTTGTAATGAATGACTTTGAGAATTTTAAGGTAGGTAAGGCAGGTAGGCCCTGATCAGACAGGATGCTGTTTTTGCAGTGAGAGGCGCCTTTTTCCTTGTTCTCTTTAGGCTTTAAGCATTTTGCACGCTGCTCATGCGCCCTGGACGGCTCGCATTTTAGACTCGTGTTGAAAAAACTTCAACTCGTAGCAGAAAAGCACCCAACGTCCAATCGAATGAGTTGAGAGGCGGGCCTTCTGTGGTGGTGAGATCTGGTTAGGCTAAGGACAGGTGATGTATGGTGGTTGCCTAGCAACAATTAAAAAAAACGCAGCAAGCTGCCCCTTTTCTGAATTGTAGGTTTCAACAAAAAAGGCAGTGCGGTGGTGCCTTGCATTTTGCAAACTGCGAAAAGCGCTCTGTCTGATCAGGGCCTTAGGCTACATGAGCTGTTAGTCTGACTAGAAGAATGGGATGGCAGTCAGTGAGACACCCACTGTCCATGGACAATAGATTGGCAGCAGACCAAGGCAGCTAATTAAGTAGTCCCATACAGTGTTAAATACAGAAGCCCTCTGCAATGGTGAGGGGCTGGCCAATAACTCTGAGAACAAGGTCAATGTGCTCAACATGATCTCTCTTCATTCCACCCTGCTAGACATGGGTATAATCTTATGCATCTTTAATCCTGTTGTACTATGCTCAGACTGAGGAGATTGGATGTAGAACACTGGAACAGAGAGGAGAGAGCACACACTGCAGAGCAATGAAGCCACATAAAGGAGAACTCCTTTAGGCTGTGTCGGTACATTTACATGTTTGACATCATCCACTGCTGTATGCTTTAAATTCAAGCTGCTTTATCATCACAGACCGAACTGCTAATTGCGTGTTTAGTGCTAATTAGCAAATGTTAGCATGCTAACACACAATACCAAGATGGTGAACATGGTAAATACTGCACCTGCTAACCATCAACATGTTTGCATTGTCAATGTGTGGCAGGTTAGTATGCTGACATCAGCATTTAGCTCAAGTACAGCTTCACAGAGCTGCTAGCATCGGTGCAGACCCCTAGTCTACCTCATGCAACATTAGGCAGTTTTTTCCTTTGTTTCCCAGAATACCGTTTGACAACTCCCAGAGAATGAAACTGAACTTATCAATTGGGTGTATGACCATATTAACATAGCCAGGAACATTATCATCACTGAGACAAAACCATTATTGTATAGATGGTTGTACTAATGTAATTGGTGGCACAGGTTCTGATCCCTTAATCTAAGGCAGAGATTCAGGGAGGAATGCAATCAGCCCCCCTGGGATAGACAGATCAGAATGCAGCGAACATATGGAATATGCATAATTTCAAGAGATAAGACCAATATGAGTATGAGGAAATAGAAGCAGACTACAGTAGCTGAGAGAATAAAACACCACAACCAGCTGTGAGTTGCAGGTAGAAACTGCAGAGACAAATGCAGCTGACGGCTTTGTTTTTCAAATGTGATTGGTGTTAGTTTTGATCAGATGATGTAGCCCATGTGAGTTACGTGTCCTGCATGAAGGAATTCAATGTATAAACAATGGGGCATGTCTTTGGACTAAAAGGGCATGTTTATTATTTAAAAAGCAACATGTCCTGTGGGTGTTAGGCATTCTGCTTCATTGGGGCTCTTACAGTGGAGAAAGTAATACTTTCTAAACTAATACTAGTGTCTAGTCAGTGTTTTTCTCCATGTATGATTGTTGATCATTGGTGCAAAATGTCTCAAAAGAAGTCCTTACTCTGATTCTGAGTCTGACCAGATTTGACGTTTACCACTGATGCCTTACAACACTAAGACATTATCTGCCATCTAACTCCACTGCTTGAAAAACATCCAGACATGACATTAAGTCATCTACAATGAATACAAGCAGCAAAATGCAAGTTACACTGCAAAAGGCTGCATTTTTAACAGTGCTACGATGTGATGATAAATGTTTTAGAGTGCAGTCATCCTCTAACTTTTGCCATTTGATGGGGGCTTTCAAAGTGCCTGATAGTACCATGAGCATGCATATGTTTTCAGCATATGTGGCCCCAGTGGGAATCCACCCTTAACCCCGGCTTTGTTAAAGCAGTGCTTTCCCCTCTGAGCTACACAGATACAATGTTTTACACCAACACAGTTCAAACGTGTATCTAAAAGCACAGTCAGGAGTTTTTGCTTTATGTCTGGCTTGGTGGTCTATTACTGCAAAGGCTTCTTTTGCTGAAGAGTCTGGTAAGGGTGGGTTTGGGTTAAGATCCCACGGTATTTTATGGAATCTGAATCCCCCACTGAATCCTTTCAAATCCCTTATTAAACTAAAATTCAAACATTCAACTGAGATCTGTAATCACATTTTGTTGGCGGAGAAAGCAGAAAGAATACAGATTTGACTCATTATGTTCACCACCTGAAGCTAACCTGGAAATGAGATGAACAGCAGAAGATATGAAATGATGATTAAATATGTACATGACACTTAGAAATAACAGGTGTAGCCTACATTCTTTAAACCCATTACTTTCTCTAAATACTAGAAGCCCTCATTCTGAACTATCACATAAAAGTTTAAAGCTGCATTACTTGATTGTTTTCTTGGCCACTTGGAGACAGTGCAACAAGATGTAAACACAACATTGACATATTATCACCTAAGGTCATTCACCTTATAAAGTCGATATGTTAGCAAACTGTCGTATTTACACAGCCAGCAGACACAGAGCAACATTAGCATAATTTGGAGTTGTGTTTCTGGCTAATTGATGAGTGTAAGTGCAATATTTACTTCACTTTCAGCTGTTTTGGCCTCCAACAACTGCTAAGGGAAATACCATGCTTTTTAACAGCTAAATGCTTCACTGTATTCACAAACTAGTTGCTTACTTTGTGAGTCGTTTGGCGTTGAGCAGGTAGCGTACAGTGGAAATATCAGAGCTTTTTTGCTGAAAACAGCTGTCTGCTGGAAATTAGCTTGTTGAGAACGGTGCAGCTAAACGGGAGATTCAAACCAATGATGTTGGAAGATTGTTGGTTCTTGCAACGGTAAAATAGTCTACTCATGATCATAGACTGAGTCTCCTTTTCCCTCACAAACAGTCTTAGGCCGAGTACAGACACAGGCTTGCAGAGAGCATGTTAGCTAGACAATAGCTAAGTTTTGTGTTTGGTGACTTTTATAATTTATGTCAGTTAGCTACAGTGTGTATAATCTGCCACTGGCAACATTCCTCCTTTCAACCGATGAAAGCAATGGCTAGCGCCAGGTAACACTGTGAAGTCTGCCATTGAATGTTTTGTACATTACTTTGCTAGTAGAGCGAGGAGAGATACAAGATTGGATAATAGATTTGTTAGCCTCAGAGCTTATAGCTAATCTGGGTTTTTTGCCAACCTAGAACTGGATCCAACAATTAACCGACTGTTGGAACCCAATAAGAAAAGGATGGAAATAAAGACAGGATGGGGACATTGGAGGGGAGTTTTAGGAGACACAAAATAAAGAATCAACAACAAAGGAAGGTTTGAAATTTTGAGCATCAAATTACACAAAGAAAGATAGGCTATGAAGTAATGCCATACTTATCTTTTATCCCTATTAGTTTTAGATGCTATGTATAATTTTGTCGATTTTTTTTTTTTTTCCAGTTAATGTTTGCCGATGTGAGCTGAAATGATGCATGATTATAACTTTGATCCAAACTGTTATTTTTGGTATACGGTCCATTGTCATAGTCTCATTATATTGTGATGTAGAGTGCACTGCAGCATTTTCTTTAATTGGTTGCTAGTAGCAGTAAACTATAACGACAAAATGTTAAAGTACAGCCAAAATGCACTCCAATAGTGCCAGAGATAGAGATTGCTCTGTAATCTACACGTTTTGTGTCAGGTAAACCCTCCCTCCTATTCTCCAAAAAATAGTCAGACAGCCATTACTTGAGTTCAAGCATCAACTGTGACCAATATCAGTCAACCAAAGTGAGCAAGTGTTTGATTTACCTTCTCTGCAGTGGATTCTGTGCACAACTGCCGTGGCCACCATCAACTCTCACTTACTTTAAACATACTTCAATGATGCCTTGAAATAGCTCTCCCCGGAGCTCATTTTATTAACTTGACAAATCTTCTGCCGTTCCACTGCATCATCACCCTTCATAATCTCTCACAGTGTGGGGGATCGGGATAGGAATGATATTTCCACGTGAGGCACAGGGGTAGCAGGACTCTAATGGTATTAAATGATTCGTAACCCGGTTATCAATAGTAATGTCCCTCAGGAGGAGAGTTCATTGCCTCGGCTCTCTGGTAGATGCTGCTGGAGGGTTGGTGCTCAAGAGGAACATGTAGCATGAAGGTGCATATTCACAGAGCAGAGTCAAGATTAAGGTCCTGTTTTTTTGTCATCCATCCCAAGGCCGCATCAACCTGCTACAGGGCCCAGGGGCAAAAATGCCTTTTGGGCCCCCTATTGAGACCCCCCCGCTACACACACGTTATTTAAACCCATTTTGCCCAGAAACCAACCAGTATTCCTATGATAGAATACTACCTAGCCCATGTGTTGACTACCTTTCCTTACTCAAAAACATTTACAATTATTTGCATTGTTTACAACCATGTTAATATATATGCTAGCATATTTTATATCATAAGCTAGCAGTCTTTTATCCCTGTCTTTTGCTGGCATATTGCTTTGTTTCTTTAGCAGTCTGTCAGTGGAATAGCATGGCTTGAATGTTGTACTCATTTGCCTTAAACGCAAATTATACTTCACTCCTGCATAGCCACAAAGTACATTTTGTCACCTTTGAAAACAGTGTAATAGAACTGCATGTGTGTCCAATCTTGGAGTATATCAAATTTGCAACATGAGATCATTTCCTCTGACGTTAAATATGACACATTTCCCCAATGAAAGCCAGTATCATACTTGCATGCCATGCATAAGCATGCGAGAGCCCTGTAAGGACTTGCAAATCTATCTGCTATTGCTAGGGACAATATTTGTGAAACGCAACACTGCCACTATTTTTAATCTGCATGCGAGCAGTGCTTGCAAATTGCTTTTGTGGAAGGGGCCACTGGTCGATTACTGCCCTACAGTTGGCAGAAATGTGTATCGCATCACCTGTGACCTAATGCACATGCTTGTAGAGCACCTGATACAAACAAAATGAGGGCCTGCTGATCAAAACATCGGGCCACTGCACCACTAGTTGAACTACCTTAACACTCGGAGGTAATCATGTGGTTCATTTGTCCATCTTCCTCAATTGGTAGACTCACAAGGAAATACATTATATTGCATGAGCACCACACCAGCAGCTTCCCTTTGCATTGAATATGTATGAATACAAACGCAAACTCTCAGCATGAGTGCACAAGTACAAAAGACAATTGATTGAAGGTGGAATCCACATCACCAGAAATGTGACGCTATGGTGGATGTGTAGAAAATGAGCGCAACTACGGGAGAATATTGATGGGAAATATTTCTCCCCAGCGGGGGAAAAAAATGGCTATCATTTTATGATCCTGCAATATAACTACATTCTAAAGCAGTGGGAAAAGGTGGAGCCTGATTGTTTGAGTTTATCCGTTTGCAAAAAGAAACCAGCAGCAGTCTACTTTTTATGTTGTGAAAAACAGTTTTTACTTGAATGTCCTATCCCTTTGTGAAGCAACCTCACAATATAGGAAAATAAGAGAGCCATGATGCTCACAAAAACGTTCCCTGAGGACAAAATTCTCTTTTAGTTACTAAAGATCCTTTTGTTGATAGCAGCTGTGGCGAGGAGTAAACTTAAATAACACACCCCCAGGACTGGGATTTAATTTCTAACTTTGTTTAAGAAAAATGTTATGAATGTGCTAAGGTAATGCAGTTTCAGCCAGCATATTTCTGCAGTATAAAAATCTAATTTCCAGAGGTAGTTTTGTGCTCCTTTATTGCATGGAGATCAATAAAGGTGCCAGTGCAGCTCCAGTGGTGCGAGGGCAGCCACTGTTTACTGGAACACGATGGGAACTATACACAAATATTTGGTATGAACAGCGTTTATGTCATGAATATAGAGCAGGCCTTGAGGCTGGGCGTTTAATAATGGGGGAAAGTAGGTATGAGGAACCTTGAAAAAAGCAGTTTAGTGTTAGCTAGTCCACAAAACATAATTTTGCCTCCCACCGCCTCCTCCAAGAAGGTGACCCTCCAACACAGCGAGGACACTATGCGACACAGATTATTATCATCTTTATATGCTTACTCTATGTCCGATCATGATTTGGAAAATAAGCCTCCGTGTGTGTGTGTGTGGGGGTGTGTGTGTGTGGGAGGGGTGGTGGGGTGGGCATTATTGTGCTGAAATGACTGACTCCTAACTGAGGTAATATCCTGTGATCGCTTAAAACATTTAACAGCCGACTGCCGAGCCTTTGCACACAAACACAATATATGTAACATTACCTCATGAATAATGCAAAAGAGCAAAATGCACTTTTGTCCCATTTTCACTTAACTCAATTCCAGCTTCCAAGGCTAACTTTGCATTGTTTGTCTTTATCACTGTCTCTTAAAAAAAAAGAACAATAATAAAGTTTACTGTTTTCTCGGTAAACCGACATAAAAACAATAGCAGCATTAAAACAGATTTTCCTCTCTAATTTACATAATCCATTTGACACCTGTTTTTTTCCTTCTCCCACCACCTGCAATGCTGATGAACCCATAAGACATCCCAGTCCTAGTGAGCATGTATTAAATCAAGTAGTTGTTAACCAAATCAGTGCTTTTTCTTGTATTGCTAGTACCGGAGACAGCGGAGGTGATGGGGAAGTACTGAGCACCTCCGTCCCCAGAGAGCCCGTGCCGATGATATGCTAATGCTCTTCACATGTCTGTCAACGGCTGCACGAGTGTACCTTTGCCGAGAAACTAATCTGCGTTTTATTGGCCTGCCAGAAGGAATTTATACATTACTATTAGATTACTGGGGTTGGCAGCTGTACAGTGCGTAGAACTAATGTACTCTGTCACAGATTGTGTGCATAATGAACTTGGGAGGAAAGTAGCCAAGGCAAGTCCAAAAAAGCATGCCGTTGTAATAACACCATCAGAGGCCTGGTTTTAGTCAACAAGCAGGGAAATAGCATCTGTCTTGATGACTTAAAAAAGGGACGAGTCATCCTTTAAAAACAATATGCCTATACAGCATTTCCCTCTGCAGTAAGTGGAATCCTGCCTCGGATTCAGACAAATTGTTCTGATCAACAGTAATTGAAAGGGGAAGAGTTTATGTGTAGATACAAGCAAAGGAGTCATTTTCACTGGGGATGCGGGATGGCAGTGCCTACCCCAACACTTATGCAGTTTACGTTTGATTTACTCACTAAAATCTCTCGAAACATCTGAAAAAGTCTCCCACTCTCCAGCTGCTGAAATACAGACGAGAGGAGAGCAGTTCATAAAAATGTTGATGCACTCATCGGTCGCCTTCAATTATTACTATATGCTTAAAGCAATAAGCTTCATGAGCAGGAGCAAGTGTTCTATTGACATTTTTTTTTCCGCCCCAGGTGTTACCTCTCAGGCTACTCTACCCTTTGGTGAAGGTTGTTGGGGTGTGTGCTGTCTGAGAGAAATATTCAAACATAGAAAAAAGGAGTACTTACACCTCTTCTGCATGTAGAGTGCATCTGCTGACAAACAAAATTTATGCTTAGATGTACAGTTTATAAAAAATGGGTTGTATTGTCATAGCTCCAGCCATTGGCCATCAGGTGTGACAACAGTGCGCTCACAAAATTGATTTCTGAGAGCAACATCCTTAAAAGCGGGCCAACAGAGCAACAAACACAAGTGGTCAGATGGTCATGCAGGTTGTAAACAAGCCAACAGTTTAGCTAAATTAGGGACCACTTTATTTGGAGATAAAACTGAGTGAGCACACCTGTAGTGTCGCTAATAATCCCTCCTCACTGCACAGGAGTGTGCACCACTACAGTGAGTTTGGGTAAGCATTTCACCATTCTCCTTTGTTTTCTTCAAATAAAAAAGGTTCATTTGCAATCTGTTGGATCATGTGACCCCCCTCGTGCTTGTTGCCCAGTGGGTGAGTACAACGTTATCATCCTTGAACCAATGGCCCTATAGCTAAGAAAATAAAACACAAGTGGTAATAAACTGTGGTTTTCCTTTAATATTCTCCTAAAAAGACACTCCAATAAAGATAATATAAGGCCACTGCTCTTTTTAGTGAAGATGCAAATACAACATTATCTATCGCAAAGTGTCAGGTTTCTATCAATGAAATTTCATGTGACTGAAACTTTTAAACAATGTTAAGCGCATTAACAATGTAGCAATTTACATGGCATTTCTATTTTCAGTGTTGGACTACCAAAGTCACAGCAGAGACTGACTAATTTTACCGTCCTGCTCTCGTCCACTAAAATTATATCTGGTTTGCTGTCTACTGTCTGCCTGAATGCAGCATTAATGCCAGACTGGTATGCATGTGTATAAATACAAGAAATATAGCATTGACTTTGCACTCATTTTGGTTGAAGAGCTGCTGACTTCATTGTGTCCCTACTTAACCACACACTCACTTCTGAGACCAAACCTTCGCCCTTGGAAACAAGCCTGCAGAAAATAGTCCACTCCTTTTTAAATACCTCTGTGGCATCTCTGACTTTCCCCCCACTCATGCTGACACATCCCTCAGGCAGCGGGCCTTATTATGAGACCGCCCTAAAGACATCAACAATATAAGCACACTTTCATAAGCATAACAGTGGAGAGAGGGAACAACAAAAAAACTAAACAATGCACATCCTTCTGTGAGGGCATTGGGGAAAGCATTATCATAGATAGAGAAGCGGGCCATCTGCCCAGAGATGTAGTCAGCTTGTTGTATCAGCGAGACTGTTCAATGAATCACACGTTGTGCAGCTGCTTAGGTGATAAATACACAAGCATGAGGTCTAACATACAAGATAGGACTCATTGTTGGTAAGGCCCGGCCTGTATTTCATAGCCTGGGCAGCCCTGATGATGGATGGCCCGGCGCTCGGTAATATTTCTTCCACAATCTCGGTTCAGACATTATATTGAAAGTGCAGGGAGCAGTCCACTGTGGAGGTAAAATAAAGGTAGGACGAGGAGGGCCCCTATGAGCACCAGGGGGAAGGAGCCGGCTCACTCGTCACGTTAAGCAAGCCCATGATTAGCTGCGAGAGAGATTAGATTATTCATGAATCAGTTGGGTGGAATGCTAAAATGGTTCTGCTTGGTTTCAAACTGAATAACAAAATCAATCAGGCCCTTTCAATCCGGCCTTTTCGAGCGATTACGTGATATTCTTTGACAGCCACCTGAAATTTCACTGAAAACCCAAATGAGATTTTTCTTTTCATGCATGCGTGTGTGTGTGTGTGTGTGTGTGGTAATCCACTTCATTATTTGGGCCAGGTAAATAGACACCACTCTTAGGCCACACATTGAGCGACAAGGTCCAAAATGTATTCATGTGTACACTTGTTGTTTCCTGGCAACATGTTCCCATGGGAGAACAACAACTCCTTTAACAGTATTGGCCTTCATAACCGCACAGCATTTGCCTTGTATATCACTGCCTTTAGGAGGCAATATGGTAGATACTAAAGGGGAACAAAATAAATAATGAAGGATAAAAGCAGAAACAGAACCTGAGGTAGGGTCTTGACACCTCGTCCAATTATCATCCTTTTTTAAACAACAGCTGACAGCTCCGATCTAATCACTTGACACACCCGCACTGCAACCCAAAGGAGACATGGCATTTGAACACCCACACAAGGAAAATGACATGACTGCACAGGCAGACTCCATCACCTGTGATTGCACCCCAATGCACGCGTCCACTGGCGCTCTCTCCGTCAGTGTCACTAAACCGCTCTCGCCTCTCCATTCTGACGTCAAGCCAAACGGGCGAGACTCAGAAGCAGACATTGCTCCTGGCAGCACACCTTGTATTTTGCCTCTGCCCATTTATTCGACGTGTTTCTCTCTTATTGTGTTTCTCTCTGGCTGTCTGTCCTCCTCTCTCATACTGCAGCCAAGAAATAAATCACAACCCCCTGAAGGGCTCTTCCATGAAAAAAAAAAATCAAGGTGGAGATTCAAGAAGTGACACTTTGAAGCTTACGGCAGCTTTGTTTCCTACACATAAGCTAAGGTTCTACAAATATGGATTTTTTTTAAGCTAATTTGATACAAAATGTATAACAGATGCCTATATTCTAACTCCAGTATCCCGAAATATTTCCAAAAATTAACATTAAAAGGAGTAAAAGTTTTAGTGCTTCAGTGTTTCTCTAACCTGACGCACCGGATGGTTTGTTACACAGAACTGAATCTGAGAAATTGTCCTTGGAAACTGTTTGGAAAAGGGCAGGCAATTTCAAAAAACACTTGGCAGGTGATTGGATGAAGCATCTGTCTATCACTGGCTAACTTCAACCAATCAGATCAACAAACCATATGACGA
>LKNJ01002072.1:0-71227 GCA_002120245.1 Maccullochella peelii
AAAGTAATAGCAATGTGGTAGTAGTAATACTAATAAGTCCAAAAACGACAATAACAGCAGCGGCTGCCGAGCAGCAGCACGGGCCAGTGGATGGCCCGCATCACAGATCCAGGCTCCGCAACCTCAGATCACAACTCCGCAGCTCCGCAACCACCGATCCAGATTCCGTAGCTCCGCAACCACCGGACCAGATGATCAGTCTGTCCCCTCTGCTGCAGGACATTGCAGTCAGTATGGGCAAAAGATACACCTGCCCTGTTGAAGATCACCTGGTGTTCAAGATGGAGAACACCAGGACATGCAAGAGGTACAAACTCTCATAAGTGACCACTGCTGCAGTTTCAGTCCAGTCAATATTCATTTAGGACACCACAGAGGATTTGGAAATTCCCTGTAATGAATCTTTAAGTCAGCAAGCAAACTTAACAATGTTCTTTTTCTGTTTTTGAACATTATTCATTTAAATTCAATTGTATATTTTGTTCATATAAAATCTTTTGCTCCTTTGTAACAATCTTAAACAACAGTACAGGTGCTCGAAAATAGTGAATCAACCTTCTGCCCAGTTAGCTAATGTTGGATTATCAGCATAACCCCACTAATGTTAAGTTAGCTTCATGTTAGCTGATGTTAACAAACTAGCGAGCCAAGAATGAGAATAACTTAAACACAAGCCCTTTGGCTGCCACCAGGGGCTCCCACAGGTGTGATGCTGTGCCCCACTTTGTCCCCCTATATCCTGGTCAAGAAACACCCATGGTCTGGTCCAGCAGGAGGCCTGGTCCTGACCTCTGTGGCTGTATTTATGTGTGTACTGTTCCTTTAATGTGCAGGTGTGGGGCCCAGTCAAAAAGACAGGAGGTATTCACCAACCTGTCTCTGGACCTGGTTCCTGGAGGCTCCGTGGAACAGATGCTCAAGGATTACCTGAAGGTAAGATCGACCATCATTACTGGCTGAACACACACACACACACACACACACAGGTTCTGTTTTGTTACTCAGTTTATAACACAGAGCCTGTTGTGTCTGATCTGCAGGAGACCGAGCTGGAGTACAAATGTGACTGCGGAGGGAACACATCGGGCCACAGGTCGGCCTTTGAGACCCTACCAAGGTGAGTGACACACATCACATCATATGAGCTAACACCTGAGTGGTTCCCAAACTGCACTCCGCTATCCCTAAGACATCCTTGAAAACCTAACAAAACATTAAACACAGATATAACGTAGTGATCATTTTGCTAACCATCTTGTCCTTTTCTCCCTCTTTTTCTTTTTTTCCTTTTTCTACAGGGTGCTTGTCTTGCACCTAAAGCGCTTCCGACCCACTCCCTCCTATGAGATGATGAAGGTTCATGACTCTGTCTTGCTGCTCCGGGACTTTGTGGTGTCCTCCAAACAGATAAAGAAAAACAAAACTCACCTGAGGACAAACACAAGCATCAGGCTGATGTGCAAGTAAATATGTGGACTGTGTGTGTGAAGCCAACTCTTATTGACTGTGTTCCTTCTCAGGGTGGCAGCTGCTACAGTCTGGTCAGCGCCATCAGCCATTTTGGCTCTACCAAAGATGCAGGTAAGATGACCACACAACAAAGGCTGAATGGGACCTTCTGTAATCCTCTATCATGGGCTCAGACATGGTAGAGATAGATAGGAGTCTACTTACAATAAGTCTCCTTATTTTTACTGAGTCATTTTGGTGGAACTTTATTCCTCTTTTAAAATGGATCACTGTATTTGTACTTGAACTGAATTATATCTTTTTGTCTTGATTTTTTTGATAAGCTTTAATGATTTTGATACACACTAAATCACTGCTGTCCTGTATCAGCTGACGTATGCTAACCTACAAAACCTCCGATGTATCCTAAAGTGTTAACAACGATCCCTCTCCTGTTAGGACACTACATCTGCGATGGCGTTCATACAGACAACTGTCCAGACGATCCAACTGACCTCTGGCTCACCTTCGACGACTCGGTGGTCACTGAAACAACTGGCGAGCAGCGGCAGGAGTCGGCCTACATCCTGTTCTACAAGAGACAGATAAGAAGGCAACACTGTTTACATCCTGCACCGAGGTCCAGAAGAAGGCAGGTGGTTTTAAACACACCGACAGTGTATTTACTATGAGTGTTTTATCTGTATGCTCAGGTGTAGAGCGGGGTGTGGAAGATGGGGCGCTCCTTAAGAGCTGAAAGATCAGAAGACCATCAACTGAAAACACCAGGAGAAGAGAAGTCCAAACTCTCCAGGAGCCAAATGAGGAGTACCAGGACCTTTTACATCATCCAGTCCAGAGGAAAAGTCGCTGGAAGGGTGGAGGTAAGTTTTTTGTTTCCTCTGTCACCACTCTGCATGTGGTGAACATGGAACATGGAGGTTGACGGAGGATGACCACGAAGACCTGGCCCCCAGCCGCCAGAGAGCCAGGTTCCTCCCAAGGTTTCTTCCTCTCTGTGGGAGTTTTTCCTTGCCACAGTCGCCTCACAGTCGCTGGACAGCAGGACGAATCCAACTCGTCTCATCAGCTGTATTGTACCAGTGTTGGCTTGCTCTCGGGGGAGAATAGCAAAAAGAAATAAAATAAAATAAACACTTACTAAATGGAGGATATTGCTCTTTATGTTTTATTGCCTCTTTTTGTACGGATACTCTGTATTGGTTCCAGTTTTTGAATGTTGAGGTCACCCTGGCTCTGTGGTTTATTTAGAGGCTTTGTTTGCAACTCCTACCTGCATGATTTTTGTCCCACTCATGTGTGACTCCAATCAGGAAGTGTTTCTCTTTGAGGGATTGTCCAGTGAAAGTTATTTTCCCAGCAGCTCTTACACTAGTTCAGGTTTCCACAAGTAACGATGTCTGACAATTCAGTTCGTCACTTCTGCAGTCGCTCCTCCAGTTAAGTTTTGTAGCAGCACATAACCTCGGTCACGTCATCATTCTGTTGCCATGACTTCAGTGGTGCATTGGCTCCCCCTGGTGGTTGAATTCAGCCAGGGAAATATTGGATGGGAAGATAAGTAAGATTTGTGTGTATGCGTCTTGTCCATTACTTGTCATGCAATGTCGATGTGACATTTATATGGGTATTGTGTGACCACTCAATGGTCCACTTTACAAATGATGTGACACCAAAATGTTTCTCCAAAAATATAGTAGTTCTTTCTTTAGTTTTCTGAGGTGTTCCTGGAGCTGTTTCATCACTATATATGTTAAGTATAAGATGTCTCAAACAGCCATATGAGTAGATTGGGAATTGGGACACAGCTATAGCGACAGAAAATTATGATTCTGAGCTAGTCAACTCTTGCTCTCCTCATTGATGATTTTTAGATATTAATTTTAGTTGCAATAATAGTACAATATCCAATAAACTGATAAAAACTACAATGAGGATTTATGCTCTTTTCATATTTGCACCAACTTTGTCAAAAAATAATCTCCACTCTTTTTAATAAACACCTTCAACATAGTTTGTTTGTGATTTATTGAAACATACAGTACATTACCGCCCTGTCCGTTAACTCCACAGTGTTCCTGCGGGGGGCAGCACTGCGCTGTATTTGCGTCCAGTCGCTCAGCCGGAAGCCGGAAGCTCGTCACCAGCTGGCGACCGCTGCCATTTTGACGACGAGAGCGAAGAGCTGAGAAACTGCGTGTCTGTTGTTCAGCGGTCTGATTTACGCTTAAAGATATTTTACCATGGCTATGCAAGCAGCGAAACGCGCTAATGTAAGTTTGAACGAGTCGGCTGGTGTGTTCTGTGATTAATATAAGTGATAATATTAGCTTGGTTTGGGCTAGAAGCTAGCCTCACCCAGCGTTAGCATACCGTTAGCTGGCTAACGAATTGAAAACAAATCCCACTGCTAATGTTAAAACCTCCCTCATTCTTGATTCTTGCTTTTTATTGAGACAATAGACAATAAAACTAATTTATTTATTTATTTAGGGAACTTATTGCGACCATTCGTGATCTGAAATTGTTAGAAATGTGGCAACATGTACGCTTATATAAACACTTTAACGTCGTTGCCTCAAACTTGATAAGGTGTTAGCTAAATTAAAGTTATTGGTGCTTCAACACAGTACTTATTCTAACCCAGGGCTGGGTGATATGGTCTCTGGGAAACTAAAATAAACATGAATATGGATTTGATGGCCAAGAAGATAACGTAGTCAACTGTTATTTCACAAACAAACAGCTAAATAAAAGTGTAGCCTTTACCGCAGTGCAGGCTAAAGATGTCCATTGCATGTGTGGCATGAACTGGTGATTTAATGGATCCATTTTTGACTTCTCTGTGGGTTAACCTATTATCTAAAAAGATGATTTTTCTTGCTTTGTGCTGCAGATACGATTACCTCCAGAGGTGAACAGAATCCTGTACGTCAGGAATCTTCCCTACAAGATCACAGCTGAGGAAATGTATGATATCTTTGGGAAATACGGACCCATACGTCAAATCAGAACGTAAGTGTTTATACACTGTAGATTTCTAGCGGGTTCACGTAGGCCAAATGGTCCAAAGGAAGTACTTAACAAGAATTTTTAATTTAATCATTTTCATTGCAGCCGTTTGGCCGTGAGACATGCATGCATCAGATTTAGGACCACACATGAAATTGGCCCAAATATATTGTTTTTATGAGTCTGGTCAGTTTAGATTATGTTAATATAACATATAATGTTATTATAGTGACTCCCATCAATGTATGTGGCTTTTTCAGTCCCATTCTAAAGCTTACATGGCGAAACTAGTACTTGAATTCCCTCTCCATCATTTTTTGGAGGTACGTCAGGTCGATCAGCACTGAAAACGTTTTATCTCTTGAAAAGGGCAGATAGATGCAAATAACTTTTATTGGGATAGCAGGAAAACCTTGCCTCTTTCCAATGAGAGGATGGTGAGAATATTTTAGACTGCATCTGCCACAATTGACGCTGCACAGATTTGTAGATCAGCCAGAATGAAATCAGTATTGCCCACATTTACATATAATGTCTTACGTAAAATAGATTCTTAACTGCTTCTCTTCCATTAAAATGCCTTTTTCTGTTACATGTACACTTTAATTTCCCCTAAACACCTGTGGGACTCTGACAGTCACTGTCTGAGTAGTCACGTCCTGTGTTTTATTATTTATTTCTTCTTATCGCTTCTCAGAGGGAACACACCTGAATCAAGAGGAACAGCCTATGTGGTTTATGAAGACATCTTTGATGCCAAGAACGCCTGTGACCATCTGTCAGGCTTCAACGTCTGCAACCGTTACCTGGTGGTCCTCTACTACAATGCAAACAGAGTATGTATGAGCGTTACACTGTCTGTAGGCATCGGCAGGTCACAGGGCAATCACAGAAAATGCTTTAGTAAATATCAAACAAAAACATAGTTTTGGGAATTGAAAAACATTATTAGGTTTTTAATCTTTAGAAAATATGAACATGTATCTTCATGCAATTATTCCAAATTTAATTTAATTTTCTCTGCTTTATCGACTCTCTTTGAAGGCTTTCCAGAAGATGGACACAAAGAAGAAAGAGGAACAGCTGAAACTTCTAAAAGAGAAATACGGCATCAACACAGACCCTCCAAAGTAGCGTTCTGGAAGCCCCGTCTAGCACCACCCCTTTCACCCCCATGTCCAGAGTTTTTCTTTTTCTTTCTGTACAAACCTCACATGTTCCAGCAGGTTTATGCTTGTAATGAGTTATTCTTACAGTTGTTGAAAATATTCTTTTTTTAAAGCTTTTGTCGAAATGATGGGATAGATAATTTTTTTGTTTTATTGTTTCCATCATCAAATACGTGTGGACACTGGTTAGACTGGCAGCATGTGAGTTAACATCAGGGCAGGGAGCTGCCAGTCACATAAATGCTGTTTCTCAAAATTCACTTGTCAGTTTGATTATCAGAATAGGACTTCAACGTTTTGGTTGGTGTTCCTGTCAAAGTGATTGACAGGTGGGGCAAACTTGTCAGCAAGAAACAAGTTTGTTTTTTTTTACCAGGATTTAGAAAGTGACTGGTCATCGTATTCACATTTAAGATGATTTAAGATGTTAAAATCTGCCAGAGCCGATTATTTTTCACCCCTTTCATACTTCTACAATCTTTTTATTTAAAGCTAACCATGATCATTAAAGTATATGGTTCCTCTAAAATAAATTTTCCTTTTCTAAAAGCTCCCGTCTCCTCCCTTTATACATACTGTTGATGTAGCAAAGTGGAAGTGCTGTCCTCTGTGCGAACCCATTAAGATCAATAGACTGTATGCATTTTCCACATTTGCACCGGGGTTATGGGGTCTCCCGATTCTTGGTTTGCCTGAAGCTTCAAATGGCTTTTGATGATGCAGTCCCTGGAGTTTTAGTTTGGAGTTTGCTGTGTATATATATATATATCTATATGTGTGAGGACACAAGCCTCCAAGTGAACCCTGTGTAATCAGTGGTAGAGCGACAGGGTCATGGGTAAACATTGCAGGCTATCTCAGTCATTTCCACTGAAAAGTTTATATAGAGTAGGAAAGAGTTGCTGTATTCCAACTTATTACTGCCAATGTAAATCCACCTGAAAAACAAACATCAAATCATGTTTCCACAGAAAAAATAAAACACTGTTTTATAGGCTTACCACTATTAAAAAAGTGACATGTGGTTGTTGTACAGGGACATTATTAGTGCATCAGTGCAACCGAACCTTTTCAATACTGGAGGATGCCCATTTATCTCTTGCACTGATGCCTTGCACTGTACGCCCCTCTTTAGGTAGTAAAAAAGGTATGACCCAAAAACACACCAAACTGGATATTTACCAGCTCTGTGGGGTTTAGTGCAGCGGTTCCCAGAGTGTAATCCTGGTTTCCTTGGTGACATTAGGCTGTCATTTTGCCCTGCCAAATTATTCACAGGACAGTTTTTTACTGTGAATTAATGTCAGGGCAGGGGGAGTTTCAGTTTGGACACCGTCACAGTCGTGGGTCCATGGTGGAAGAAGTACTCAGATCCTTGTGTAAAAGTAGTAATACCACAATATATATATATTAAAAACAAAACTACAAGTAAAAGTGTTACTTAAGTCAAAGTACCGAGGTATTATCAGTAAAATGTACCTGAAGAATCAAAAGTAAAGCTGAAACAAAAGTTGCCTAACGTTACTTAGCTCCAGTTTCTCAGTCTTGAGGATTTACTTATTTTCTTTGCATGTCTTTGAGTTTTGACATTTAAAGACTTTACATTGGGCTTTAGAAAATTGGGATGAACTTTTTTCACCATTGTGACATTTTTAAGTACTAGGCAGATTAGGCAGAAAAGTGGCCCCTGTGAATGCTTTATTGCTTATGATATTAATGGATTAATAAAATTGATGCATTAATGTTTAAGCAACATTTTAATATTTAATGTTAACGTGGCTGTTTAATGTAGATGGTAAAGCTGAGGCTAATTTTAACGGATTTATACTCTGTTGGGTAATTCAGTCTATAATAAGGTATTGCATTTTATACACTGATCATGTTTTGTTTGTAAAAACTGCAGCTATAGCTATCAGATAAGACTGATAGGACCACAATATACAATATTTCCCTCTGAAATATAGTGAAGTAGAAGTAACATAAAATAGGCTGCCAGGTACAATAAGCTGACTGCACAGGACACATCTCCTACTGACTTGAGCCAGTTGTGACACCTTAAAGCCAAATGTTGCCATAGAGATTATATGAAAACTATAGCAATAGAAATATGTATAGTAATGATAAACACTAACTGTTGAATGAATAAGGTAAAAGTAATGGATTAACAGTTGAAATAATTAGCTAAAGATGCTACACAGTTGGAATAATTAGATAGAAGTAATGGATACACACTAACAGTTGAATTAATTAGCTAAAAGTAATGAATAAACAGTTAAACGGTTGGGAACAACTGGTCTAGGTGTAGTTCTACATGTGACGTTTCTTGAGAAGGTGGTTTGTTGAGTTAGACCAGACCAGACAAGAGCCCATAGAGTTCCTTTTATTAGATTAAATCACAACACAGGGAGTAGTGCAGCCATGTCGTCAGGGACACAATACATGCTACAAAAGAATCCTTGTACACGGTTGCCTTTACTTACATTTGGTATCTTGAATGCAATAATAGTAATAACAGAGTTGGAATTAGAAACATTATCTGGCCAAAGATGTTCATGTAAAGAAGTTCAGATTACAAACTGACGGGGGACAAGCCACACTGCTGAGTGATGACGATGGACTGGTATGCTAGATCTTTATTGCAATACTGTAAATGATGACATATCGCGTCTCCTTTAGCCTCCTTTAGCTCTTAAAGCACTGGTAGTATTAATGCAGGTTGGAAAGTGTCTGTGGTGCTTTCAGACAGGCCCAGGTAAACTTATTTAAAGATACAAGTGGGCTGACACGTTATTGGGCTTACATGTCCAAATCATTTTGAGGAGGTACCACACTTCACTGAACTTCTCTACATTTAGTATACATCAGTATGTGTACAATGTGTGAGAGGGGGGGAGTAAAAAAGTACAAAAAGATTGACTGATTATTAAGAGAGAAATACTTAGAGGGTTGGGGAGGGCGAATTGTTCAACCAACTAAACACATGGCTTTATAGTAAGGACTGTCCTCTAGTAGTTATAGTGTATAATGAAACACCATTCACTGCTCCTCTCACTACTTTAGCACTCAATTACTTCCACTGAAAAAGACAAACAAGAAAGTTAAAATGCTGCGCAGGCCTTACTTCTTCTCCTCTTTAACGCTCAAAGAGTCTTAAAAAACTCCTCTGAATTCATCGTATTGATATGCAACCAGCAGGCTAATTGGAAAAGAGTGGCTGTGATGGTGACACAGGTTATAAATAAGTTTGATAACAATGCTCTCCAACTATAGATGAATGCTTAGTTCATTTTTTCGAATCTAATTTAACTCCAGCTAAGGGAAGCTTCATTCATTCTCCGGGGGAATCCTAATGTAAATGTTTGATCTCACTTGCCTCCAGTCGGTTTGCTTCAAAAATGTATCAATTTATCTCTTTTTATCTCCGATACTGGTTCAAAATGATGGATTCCACCGCGTTCAACATCTGCTAATTTGTAATGCGATAGGGTGTTTAAATGCACAGGGGCAGGGATTTAGTTCTTAACAACATATACTACAGCTAATCTACAAGGAAACATGCTCCCACAGTTAAAGCAGTCAAAACAAAACGTCTCGACAGATCACAAAAATCACATCCCATTTGACAATACGTGTAGAAGGACCTACTGCAATATGATTTTTTCTCCCTATTCAGTGTCACCGCGCTGCTTTGATAAGGCTTTCTGTCTTCGATTACAGGATGCAAAATGAGGAGATTTTTAAGGCAGAACCTAAAGGCATGCAAATGAACTACATTTACTTTTTTTTTTTTTTTTTTTACTGACAGTACAAGCTTGTTTTGGAAGGAAAAGTTGGATAAAGGCTAATCCATCTCTTCTAGAGCTAATTAATATTGGATGGATGGAGTGTCTTATTGGAGGCAGATACATTATCATAGGAATTTGGTTCAGTTGACATTACTCAGTATTATGAAACACGTACAGCTAGCGTCAGTAAACTTGGAACAATAAATAGAGTAGCAGTAAATTCAACGTAGCACATCACTGATGCGCAAGCTCCAGTAGAATGAAACTGTATGGAAAATACTTTGCACACTTCACATTTTGGCAGTTGATCTTTAAATAATTTAAATATATATTCATATTTATATATCTATATATATTATTTGTGCAGGTGTTCATATGTAGTGAGAAATGTGTGTGTGTGTGTGTGTGTGTGTGTGTATGCTGAGAGTGTGTTTGGAGTGTGAGTGTGCACCCGCACACTGTTGTACGTTGTGTGTGTGTGTGTGTGTGTGTAGATCTTTTTATAGCAAATAACATTCTCATGCACACGAGTGTTTCAAACACAAGAAGCAGATCCATTGAAAGGTAGTCCAAGCATTTTTTTTTTCAGTGGAAATAGCTGCAAACTGAATGGAACATGAAATTCTTTCTGTGCAGTCCTTGGCGACTGGTGGAGCTCTCTGCTCGCCCTCCGGCCTATTTCTGGAGGTCACACTGCAGCAGTAATACGATGGACGGGTCGCTCTTGGCCGCCTCTTTGAACTCCTCCAGCGAGATCTGGTCGTCGTTGTTCTTATCCATCTTGGAGAAGATCCTGTCCACCCTCTGCTCGGGCGTCAGGCCGTCCTCATTCATTTTCATCATGATCACCGTGCCCACCATCTTGTAGATCGCCTGCAGGGGGAGAAAGAGAGCGGCAGATTTTTAGAAGAGATGGGGTACAAGTCTCTTAATGCGCCCACGTTTCCTTCACTTGTGTCTTTTCCTGAGAGGCGCAAGGAGGAGACGCGAGGAAAGAGGAAACATGTTCGTGTGTTGAAATGAGGCGTCCCTTCCTCTGTCAGTTTCTGATGACAGCAGCACAGATGGAGCACAGCTGGATGAGCTGCCAGTCGGCTTCAACTACTCTGTAGCGTCTTCTGATGCCTTGGAGTCTGTATTTGCACAGATAATGTGATGTGCTGTCCAAATAACAATAAGGGCGCACAGTAAACACAGCCGGTGCTATTAGCTTTTTTTTTTTTCATTGATGTCCTCCCACATGACCAAACAAAATATGAAAGATTTGTCTCTGCAAGCATCCACACATGAAAAAACTTGGTTCTATATTTAAACAATGAACAGATCAGTAGAACCGAAGTTTGTTAGTGGACCTCACTGCTCAGATGTTAAATGCACATGAGCTAGTTCTACTGACGACCTTTTAAATGTATTGATTTATTTGCTTCTGCATGTATGGATATTCTGTTTGTAAAATCATTATCTAATAATCCAGGTTATGATTAAAATGATTTGGAATCTGAAGAGGTCATTTTGCAGTCTAAGTATTTTAGAGAAATGTTAATATATCTCACAGTGATTTCAGCGTCACATATGAGTGAAAAGAAATGATGCTGATAGACAATTGAATGTGTTTATTGCTGAATAACAACATCTCCCTCTCTGTCTGACTATAATATTATCCATCAGACAGAGACACCCCGAATTCTAGATGAGCCTGCTCAAAACATGCACTTTTGCTTCAAAACAGTATAACCTTTAACTCAGTACAAAAAAAATCGAAAGTGCTGCATCCTTGTGACTCAGGAGGTTAAAAAGCACACAAGGCATGTGGCAATGTATCACTTGCTTGCCAAATGTCACCACCTAACAAAGCAGGGTAACTCCACCCTCAGATTCAGCTAGAACCCTCTCTCCCAGCATATTTTATAAATGCACCGAGTGAGGGAACAACAGCTGTAGGGGGCGTGGCCTCGTGGCTACGTAGTGTGTTGGTCAGGGGACACGGGGAGACTGACCGACACTGACCGAGTCTTTTTTATATAAACTTCATGACGTAGACAGGTCCCAACCAGTTGACTCTCTGTCAGCATTGGCCTCTCAGGTTCAGGGCTGATTTAAAACAGTAGATGGCCTGTTGAGACATTTTCAACCCATGAAATGCCCATTTTTATAAATTTGATAAGAAATGTCAGTATTAACACCAGCACTGATGTGTTTCATCACAATACAGTCATATCATTTAGTTTACAGCTCAAAAAACATGTTTAAGTGTGCAGCACCGCTTTAAAGAAGTTCGCTACGCTTATCCACTGTCTTGCTGAGAGTTAGATGAGCAGATTGATACCCCTCTCATGTCTGTACACTAAATATACAGAACGTCAAACTGTTCCTTTAATAAATACTTATACATGTTATAAATTAAAACAGCATTGCCAATAAATGCACTACTGCTACTTAATTAAGATAATTCTTTGCTGCGATACCTCGATGATCTCCAGCATCTCCACCCGTGTGATCTTGCCGTCTCCGTCCAGGTCGTACATGTTGAAGGCCCAGTTGAGTTTCTGCTCGAAGCTGCCTCGTGATGTGATGGACAAAGCACAGATGAACTCTCTGAAGTCGATGGTGCCGTCGCTGTTCTTGTCGAAGGTCCTGAAGGCATGCTGGGCGAACTTGGACGCGTCGCCGTAAGGGAAGAACTGGAATGAAAAAAGAAACAGAGGAGAATATAAACATGAGTATAGGTTTTTTTTCTATGATCAAGTCTTCCAAAGTTAGCTTGTTTTAATAATAAATAAAACCTTGCTGAAGGACACTTTGCCAGCAGTTCTGGGTCAGTAAAGCCTGTCTCCCACTCTGCTACTCTAAAGGGGTGCTAAAATAAGAAACTTTCACTTTCACCGAGCTTGATCTCACCGTGATGCAAACACCACCCAAAAGGAACATCAATAGTCAGTGATTCATTGGGGATTAGAGCCTCAGATTTCTGGTGTGGCAAAGAGATGCAGATCATGTTTCACATATATAACCTTTGTAAAAATGAGTGAGGCCACAGTCAGATTTTGCCAGATTGCGTGGTAGTTTGCAATAAAAGGGCAGATTAATGGGAACAGATGGTGTTATTTGGGAACAAAGACTGATTTGCATTTAAAACCGATGGACATTCATTACCTGCAGTAATTACGTGAACTTTGATTTCCTATTCTCATCCAGTGCTATTAAGCTCTACCTTTGCAAATGTTATAATTGGTCTGTGCATTCATGCATATATGTTTGCATAACCCTCCATACTGCAAGGTGGATTAAAGAAGTCTTTGCCTTATAGTTTGTAATTACCTTTGGAAACGGTCTACAGCCTCTCCTTAGAGATGCATATGAAATTCTAGTTCTAAAATAGGCAACAACAATTACATTGTAGTCTTTATTGATCCCTGAAGGGAAGTTGTCTTTTACTTTAGGCCCCTACACACAGGAAGGTCAGGGTCACTGACACAGAGCAGCCAGGAGCTGGTGTAGCCATTCATTGGCTCCGAGAAACTCGCACCGGTTACGTTCTGACACGTGACTTGAATATGAGTCCTCCAGTTATAGGACCTCCTCCCTCACAACTTCACTTTGCAGTCATTTCCGGCTGTGTTCGCATGCAGATCTGAAGTGCGATAATTTTATATCCCTTCAAAACTGAGTAAAATGTTTTCTGACACTTAACGGATTCATGGGTGTCACCTTGAGGCTAAATAAACTCCCAGCTTTAATGGGTCCTTTGGGTCTTAGCAGCCCATATTGTCACTATCAAACTTAATCTGGATGAGTTATAATAACTTTGGTGATCTCTTTACTTTCATCTAGCGCCATCATCAGGTCAACATTTTAATTTTTCCAGTACTTTGGTTTATGACTAAATACCTGCAAAACTATTGACAGTCCCATCAGCCTCCACTGTTCTTTGTGTTAAGTGCTAATTAGCAAATGTTTGCATGCTAACCTAAGATGGGGAACATGGTAAACATTATACCTGCTTAACATTAGAATTTTAGCACTGTCAGTTTTAAGCATGTTAGCACACTGACATTAGCTTTCAGCTCAAAGCACAGCTGTACATATTGAGCCCGCTAGCAAGGCTATAGACTCTTAATCTTGTTAAATTTGTTTTTAATTCAAGTCAAGTTCACAAGGTTTTGCCAAGTATACCAAATACTCGTGGTAAAATACATTTTCCACAGTCAGAGATGTCACTGAGTAACAGTGAAAAAGGTAAAGGTAAAACAATTACATTTTTTGCCCTTTGCACAGGTTGCAAAAATGGATTGTACTCGACCTTAATCTGTTTTTGTGCGATGACGAAAGTCTACGGCCCTACAACTCTACTGTATATAATTTACTAAATACTATGGATCAGCTCTGATCTTGGTATTGGCTAAAACTTAAAGCCCCTCTGTGTGTCGGCAGTCCAAGCCATCCATGTCATCACTGCGCTACATGTACATTAGGTCAGAGGTCAATGCTGTTACTCTGTGGATGACCGCTGAACCCCTGCTTGGCTCGTCATCTACTGTAGACCGTGAACCCTGCGGTTAGCCGCGAGAAGCCGAGCGATTCATTAGATATAACCTTCCACTTGACCTGTCTGGTAAAAACGCTTAGAGCCGATGGGTAATCCAAGCTGAGCGAGGCTGCTCTCTTAGGACTTGTGCAAACAAAAGAGAGCTGGTGTTGCAGTAGCAGCCTTCGCCACTGTTTTTTTCACAAAAATAACTCAGTCATCGTTGGATGTCTATAAACTATAAATGCAACATCTCTACGTAAGACAGACGCAAAGGAATCACAAAAAAAAAAGAGTCAGATGCTCCTGTGTTACCTCTTTGGCTTTTGTTTGCTCATATTCAGTGAACGCTACAAGCATGAATAAAGATGAATCAACTGAGAAGAACTGCAGTACCTTCGCATTTTAAATATCATCAGCAAATGTCATCAGATCCTGCTTGTACTGACATTTGCGGGACTAAATTATGAGAAGTAGTGTACTTTTTCTGAAGAAAGTCATGTTTTATGAGTAAGACAGGTTTTAAAAAAAGATTCAAACCTGCAATAAGTGTTTTTTTTTGGCCACTTGGGGGCAGCGGAAACAAGAACAAAAACACTGACATATCATCACCTTTTAAGTTAAGGCGAACTTGTTAGCAAACAGTTCCTTATTTACACATCCAGCAGTTACAGAGCAACACTATCATTCAGTTGGAGTCGTGTTTCTGGCCACCTGGCGAATGTAAGTCTAATATTCCCTCTCTTTTAGCTCTTTTTTGGTCTCCACCAACTCCTGAGGGAAATATCTGGCTGTTTAATTTAATTCAATTCAGTTTTATTTATATAGCGCCATATCATAACAACGTTATCTCAGGGCACTTTGTCATAAAGCGCATGTTATGACTGCCCCAGCGGGTTCACGGGCCCCGCCTCCGGAGGAGCGACCCGGTCCCTCTAGCTCGTCAGACACTTGGTGAAGGCTCAAGTGAGGACTGGTGTGGCTGTGCCTGGGCAGCCACACCAGCTGCAATCACTCCGCTCGTTTAGAGCTTTACTTATACCCAGCTCTGGGAGTGTGTCACTGCCAGATTGTTGCCTCTGCTTGACAGACCTCGGTTCAGCCTGCTAAACCTGCGAGATACATACCTTGCTGACCTGTCTAGTAATCCTGTCCTTTTTTTTTTTTGTCTACAGAGTCGTCTCCTCAGTTACCGGTTCATGTTGTTTGGTCCCTGAGCTCTTCCAGCCCTGTAACCCAGCCGGTTGATTACCAGGCCCCGTTCTCTGCTCCTTTTTCCCTGCTACAGCTCCGCTCGCTACCAGAGCTTTGGATCCCCTTCATCCCCGTGTGCCTTGATAGTGCAATAAATCTATTGTTGTTTTTTCACCTAAGTTGTCTCCATGTCTGCACTTGGGTCCCCAGCCTGACCTTAACAGAGCAGGTCTAGACCGACTCCTTATGTGTACAGAGACCCAACAATTCCCAGAAGTTGAGCTGCTAAATGCGCCACTATGTTCACCAGCTAGTTGCTAACTTTGTCTGTCAGCTGTTTAGTGCTGGACAGGTAGCGTACAGTGAGTTTGTAGAGCTTTTTTGCTGCCTGCTGCATCTAGAAATGTCATTGATGAGAGCAGTTAGAGTGAATCAAAACTGGCTGTAAAACCAAAGCAATGCCTGATGCTGAAAAGGTCTGTAAAGCTGAGGGGGAACTGCAGAGTCAATAGATTATCTATGGTTTCATCACTACAAGCAGCCCCTATCACATTCACATTAGTCAATTCATTCATTATTAATATAAAAAAATGGATTATAGCAGCTTTAAACTCCAAAAGAGAAGAGAGGAACTTTCAAAGCAATCTGCTGCAGTTTCATCTGCTCATCTGCAATAAGGTCCCACCCATGTAATTTTTACTGCAGCAGCAAACCGATCACACTGCAGTGAGAAGTTAAGAGCCGGGGGGGGGGGGGTGTTGCAAAGAGATGAGGAGTGTCAGTAGAATGAAAACAGGAAAGAAAAGATGGAGGAGGGGACTAAAATGACTGTGACAGAGAAGGCGTTAGGGGCAGTGTGACAGCGATAGAGTCTGCCCCCCCACCCCTGATCCAGGTCCCTATCTGTCCTTCTGCTCCGGAGAAGCCAAACTAATTTGAGGAAGGAAGGCCCCCTCGGGACAGGAGGCTGGCGCGAAGCTGCCAGGATGAAAGGGAGGCCGCCTGACGCTCCGTGCACAAATGCGAGGTGGCTTCCTTCCTGCGAGCGCTGCCTCCCGTCCCCCGTATGGCCCCCGCCAAGGAACAGGAGGAGGACGGACGGGATGGATGGAACGGACGGGAAGGAGCAGTTGAGGGGACGGGAGGGTGAGGGTGAGGGAAAATGAGAGGGAGGTGATGATGTGAGAGACGATGATGGGAGGGAGGGGGAGAGAAAGCCACTGCGGCTCCTCGACAATCTGGCAAGTTATGAAACACTTTGTTATGTAAAAACGGAGAGAAGAAAGAAACAAAGAAAGTGAGACAGGGAGACGAGACTGTGAAATTCCTCCATCTGAGTTTCTTTGGTTCACCTTATCTGTCTTCGTCACATGTAGAAGCAGAGAAACAGACAGCAGCTGTTGAGGAAGAAAAACAAAACCTTCATGGCACACAATTACCAGTATGACCCAGTCAGGACTTGAAGCGACTGTTTCCTCACCTTTACAGCTACGCATATTAGGCTGTTAACATTTCCATTAAGTCTTATTTCTCTCCTGATTTGGCACCCATTTGCCATTATGGCTGTTTGATACGGCTGTTTGAAGTCGGCCATCAAAGGACAGGCTGAATGCCAGACATTTTCTGTCCACTCAGGGAAGAGCCAGGCGGACAGGCACAGCTGGCTTAATAAAGGCTAATGTCGTTGTGTTTGTGTGTGTCAGCGAGTGTGTGGCAGGGCCTATTCTGTGAAACGGATACCCCACCCAAACACACACACACACACGCACGACCCAAAACATGCTGTTGTTAAATGGAACATTAAAGCCTTCATAATCAGCCTGCAAGCTGGCACTGGTGCTGATCCAAAAACTGGGAGAGGGAAAGCCAGAGAGAGGGGGAGAAAGAAAAGGGAAGGGAGGGAGGGGGAGAAGAAGAGAGGATAGAAACACAGGAAGAGGGAGGAAAGAGAGAGAGAGAAAGAGTGAGAGAAATAGCGCGGAGTAGGAAGGCACACTTGACTAGTCACACTTCAGTGAAGGCTGTTTCACACTGACAGAACAGTGACTGTGGCTGCAAGATCATAGAACAGATGAATAATACAGCTCACAACACTGAAACAGCACAGAGAAGTGATTCAGCAGCAATCCTCAAATGTGAAGGTGACAAATGACTTGTGTTTGAAAATAACTTCAGAGTTGAGAGTTCGGTTGGCCTGCCTGCGCTGCCAGCTCTCCAGATAACAGTTAAGCTGGACGGACATCTTGTAGCTTAAAAGCTTCCAGTGATGAGCTTGCGAGGGTCAGGATTTAAATGCGATGAAGATTTATTTACTATATGCACATTCTGTTGCAGTTTGGGGAGCGGCAGATTGCTTGTAACTGGATTACCGTTATCTGAGTACTAAAAAAAAATAATAAAAAATGGTAAATTGTAAGCTGATCTGAGGCAGCCTACAGTAAGTAGTTCTGGGATCTTTCTGGCTCTCTGCAGCATCACATAGATGTAGTTTGAGGGCTTCTCCCCACCCACTGAGACACCCTGCTGGCATAAAGCAATATGAATCACATTTATATACTCTTTGGACCATTAACAAAGATTTACCTTCACTGTCATTTGATCTGTTGATCGTTTTATCAGTTAATTCATTTGTCATTTAGTCATTTTTGTCAATGTCACAACTAAGCATAGCCATAAGGTTCATGTAGAAATGTATCATTTTGATCAGCAACCAAAACCTCTCAAGTCTTCAGTCAAGCTCCACTTACCAGCTTTTTCCTAAGCTTTCAACCACATTTCACAGTTTTCCTAATGGAGAGACCTGGGTTTCCAAGGTCAAGAATGAACTTAATGAGACAGAAGCAAACTAATCTTAGTCTTTTTAAAGCTGCAACCATATATATATATATATTATGTCTTAAATTCTCTTTTACTTGCCCAGTTTTCTTTTTACACGTTATTTGGGAAAAAATAAAAAAAATAAGAATTTCATTGCCACTGACTGCTTCACTGTAATTGCTGTGCATATGACAATGAAGAACTTGAACTTGGAAGTCTCTTTTTATTAGAAGGAGGAAGGCACACTACTTTTTTGTTGCCTTGCTAGATTGGCTTAACTTTAATTTATATTGTAAGCAGCTAATCTTTTGAAAATTATGTTTTTATTTGGTTTGTACAAAGTTGTATAAAAACAGGAAATGGTAACTCTGAACTTTTGATGTGACTGACATCATTCCCTGCGAATCCCCTGTGCGTGTGTACCATAGACTTTATATAAAGATGGACGACAAAACAAGATTGGATTATGCCTCTCCATTAAGGTGCTGTGGTATTGTACATACAGTATGTGCAGAGACTTTGTGAGGGATACCACCATAGTTGCACCTCTATGGGACCACCCCGGCCATGGGAGCAACACTGTGATTGGTAGCGTTACAGGAGTACTAATAGTCAATGGGTTAAAGCAAGATTATGTAACTTGACAAAAGAAATAACATAATCCTCCAATAACATATGAAAAGTCATATGAATTCAACTGTGAGTGTGCTCGAGATTAGTTCACGTGGGTGTATGGGCAGGAACTCGATACCGCGGATCACTACTGCGCAGAATTTTGATATTTTGGCTTCCTTTTTGTACGGTTGGAAGGAAGTGGAGACGCGTCGTCCATCTTTATATATAGTCTATGGTGGGTACACAATTCAGTTGCCACACAGGAAAGGTGGACTCTGCCAGTAACAACAACAACACTGACAACTACTATACAGGAAGGCAATTGTAAATGTAAATACATTTAATGGTTATTGCTGAAAAAATGTCTGGCATAAATAGCATCCAAAATGGGGTTTGATATTTTCTAAATCTTAAGTATTCTCTGTACAATTAATCACACCTGACAAAGCCAATAGGCAGGAACGCTGTTAAGCTGCCAAAACAGACCTCTCCCTGTCCACACTATCTCCCAGAAGATGACCCAATGGGCGATCATTCATGCACTCACTGTCCCATAATGCCTGCCCTGGACCGCTGCCATGGCGATGTCGTGCTCTTGTTGTGTGTACCTCTACTTTCCACTGACAGTGACTGATTCCACATCTATCCGTCTCCATATCTCTCTGTTCTCCTAGCTGCTTCCGTAATCACATGCTAACATGACACACACACACATGTACACACTTTTGGGAACATCGGAGCTCATTTGTGCTCGGGTTCCCTCTCCCTAAGCAATATGGATGATTCAAAATACCCCATGGATAAATGGTATCATTACCTGCATCACTAGTGCCAAAAGAAACACGAATCCCTCACTGTAACTGCTCAGTGAGGGAGAATAGAATAGAATACAATACATCTGAGCTGCACATCGAATAAGAATTTATGGTCTAAAGCCTATTGATATTTCCACGCAGCTTTCATGAAGCCCACAAAGCCATCCCTCCTCGCTTAAGGCTCCTACAGGCACCGCCTTTAATGTTATTAACAATATGTAGCAGGTTTGCCATTGGCTATTCATCTCCCCAGCATACAAGCACAGGTTTTAGAGGTCAGTTGGCAACAGTAATTTTGCCCTTCAAAGCACTTAATGTCTGTATTTTCCTGTTAGCGATACACAAAAAATTTAGGCTTTAGCTTTGACTTGTTTCTTATGGTTTCTGTCATTCCACTGTGGCACCAGAGGGCTGTGTATATAATGCCTTATGTTTCACGCACCCCTTTGCTAACATTGTCACATGCAGTCAAGCCTATTTGCAGAAACATGTTAGCAGGACCTTGGCTTGACAGCACTGGTTGTCTCTGCATATGGCTGTTTGCATTGCTGCATCAAAGCATCACTTAGACTGCTTCTTCACTGAGCAGAACGCAGTGGCTTGAGAAGGAGAGAGAGAGGGAATACATGCATAATCCATCGCTGGGGTATTTACAGTGTGTGTGTGCGTGTGTCTGCATGAAAGACGGAGCCTGAACAAGTGCTCTTACATAAACCCTCAGTGACATGCCAGGCAGCAACAGAAACTTAGCTAGCGCGCTGCTGTAGATGCTGCTGTTTCCAAGCCTCCAGGGTCTGCACAGATAGAAAACACACACACACACACACACACACACACACACTCTCTCTCTCAATCCCATCTGCTCTGTAAAAAGCATTTTTTAATCATCCTCTTGTTATTCTCAGATGCGTGTCTACTGTGATACACCGAAGCTAAAAAAGTTAGCAGTAAGTTATCCCTGAGAATATTTTGAACAATAACCGCGAAAATAAGCACTTTGATTTGTTCTAATCTTATTAAAATCATAATCCCTAAAATTCCATGAAGTCAAGCCCCATTTCTGATATTATTTATGGTCTGCATTTTTTCCGCAGTAGCCATTCAATGTGTTTACATTCTGTAATTATTCTGCCTTTCCCGTGCTGGATTCAAATTGCCTTCACATGCACAAGGGATTCACAGGAAACGATGCATGTATGTAACTCAATCTCACTGATAGAGCTGTATTAAGGTATTGCTAACGCTAACCCACATTTTCTTACCACCGCTGCATCACGTTAAAAGCACTGAAATGGCAAAACACAGGGTGGCTTTTATTGTGAACCAGCCACAGGAAATGTGATGTGGCCGCTGGCCGCGATTGTTCATCAAAAACACATCAAGTTCATTACTCTACAGCCATTAAAACAGTCAGAGCAGCCACAGTGAGCTGTTAGATGGAGAGCTGCAGGTGACAGGGTGCACACCGCCAACTCCTCAGCGAGGTAACCAACTTTACTGTGACCTGCTGTTGTGTGGAAAACTACTCATGCTGTGTGCAGCGTGAAATCAGATTGCTGTTGGTCGTGGCATGATGGAAAAAGAAAGACTGTAAACAGATACACCAGTTGCTCTATTTCTGACATAGTAGCTGCCCAATGAGTATTTGCTGTAGTATCAAACTGTACTTGTGGGGTGTCGTCGACGGTGTGTATATAGGTACAAATACATTTTTTTAATATGTGAGGGGTGTTAATGATTTTGGTGACATTTGGTGAGATGATTACCTCACATGAAAAAGCAGCTCAAGGCTCGTCCATGTCGATGCTGCGTGCACACAATGTCTGCAGAATGGGAAGAGCAGGAAAAACAGCCCTTATTCTGACGCATTATTCCAAGGTGGTTAGCCCTAGTGCTAACCCTGCAGTTATACCATTTAAACAGTCTAAATGAGCTACTTTTGCTGTTTAACATATTTGTAGCAATTTGATACGAAGTGAAACATGATACAAACAGTGTACAGCTATCAAATGAGCTGAATCGATTGTATTAGTATTAATATTGCATTTTATTTTGATGTAACTGCCAGCGGTGGTGCATTTGCAGCCAACCTGCCAACAGCTTGTAGACGTGTCTGTAGTTCTTTTCACCAAACGGCAGAAATTCCAGATCTGACTCGGACTTACAAGTCGGAGCCTGACGTGAACAGTTTTAGTCACTCGACTGCTCGTAATTGCGGTTTAAACAATGTGACGTGAAAGCAGCATGAGCGTCGACCCAATCTAGATGCTACAGTGAGACGAACTTGGCAGGCATCTATCTCTGGCTAAGGCGGTGTAATCAGCCAGCATATTACGTGTGACCTTTGTCTATGGTCAAGGTTTGTAAGATTGCTTTGGTCTGGAGGGATGGGCCTTTGATTCAGTGAGACAACAGTCTTTCAAGAAAAGGAGCAACTTGAGTAAAACGTAAGTGTGACGAGTACTGGCTGTGTATGCTGGAGGTGGGGAGCAAATATTGAAGGGTGGGAATCCTGGATGGATATTTATCCTGCTTTGAATGGCTGACTAGATATGCCTGCTGCCCATTATGAATCAGATGGCACACAATCATTCAGCTTGTGATTTAAGAGGAATTTGGAACAGACCTGTCTCTGACCCTGGCATATCTGTGGTTACACAACACCCATCTGGCAGCACTAACTCTGCATAAGGAGTGTAAATGACAGCACACCAGCAGATGGCACTATTGAGTGTGAAAAATGTATTTCATGCCTCAGGGGACGGTGAGAATAGTTATTGGCATTCAGGAAAGAATGGCTAGAGGAGAGAGAGTGGGAAGGCTGCAATGAGAGGTAAATACATACATACATAGCAATATTCCCTATCAATAGCCCCAGATCAGTAGCTATCCATTCTGGTGCTAAAATAGGCAATAAAAAAAGTATTTATCAACCTATCAGCACAAAAAAATGTCATGTCTAGCGCATCACTTTTCTGCCTTTTGGATACCAACTCTGATCTAAAGCAGCCAAGCAGGGCAGGAAGCAGAGTGTGACTCACTGCTGGCTGCCGGGTTTGGCAGGTAGACCTGAGGGCTACCCTCTCTGCTCCTTGTGACGCAATTCAAAGCGAGGCGGAAAAACGGAGAAAGAGTTGAGGGCTTGCTTGCTTTATCTTCACATGCCAGTGGTGAGTCCAGAATGGCTAGCCTCTAAAGTGCCTGGCAAGATAAATCCACAGCAGCTTGTGCTGTTTGAAGCCACCTTTTAAAAAGCTCATAATCGGCCTGCAAGCTTCTGTGGCTCAGCACGGGCCAAAAGACAGCGCCAGAGAAAAAGGGAGGAGGAAGAAAGGGAAGAGTGAGATGTAGCGAGAGACTACCACACACGACCTCAACAACACAACCTCTTTCCCGTTTTTCTCTAGATGTCTACAGTATGGTTCATTATTTACATTGTGCCTCCATTCCACATGATTCAAACCTACTTGGCTATTCCTACTTAAGCATAAATTCATCATTCATGGCTGCTCAATCATGTCTGTGCGTGCATGCACGTGCATGTGAAAAACCCTCATACGTCTGAATCTGCATGCAAACATTCATGTGTTTGTACTCTCTGCTGCCTCAAAATGATTTCCATCTGACTTAGACATCTTGTGGGTGTTTCAGCTCTCTCTAAGTGGTTTATATAATCTCCCTCATATTTGAGTCAATTTATTAAAATCAAGGATCTAAATTTAATGTGCGTTTATTCTAACCCCGAGGCGCATGCAAATATAGATGCTGGCTGTATTCTCATGAGATGGGGACTCAAAGGTAAAAGACAGGCCTGTGACCCATTTTAAGAGCAGACAGCTGACTGCTGTAAGTAATAAGCAGTGCTCTGATTTTGCAGTGCAGTGTATTAATGTGTTGCATTAAGATGAACAGCACCAACCTTTTTCTTTCCCTTTCTCTCTCTCTATCCACTTCTCACAGGTATCGGCACCTTGCCCACTCTCTGGTGACTGTTTGGGTTTGCCTGACGGGGTAACTGGGTCTGTTTCGCTCACTTGATTTCTCTTTTCCTGTAACCTCCTCGTCTCTTTCACTTTAGAGTTCTCATTTTTGAGGGGCGTGAAGTCCAGTCAAATGCTTTTTCACTCGCACTAAGCATTTATGACACCATTTTCAACATTAAGATTATTAAAAAAATGTATGGATATATTCACTAATCCCTGAATAGTGATACCTCTACAGATGATGATATATTTTTAGCCATGCTAGCTGCATGGCACTAGAGATGGCAATCTTGCTTGATCAGTCAATCTATCACTGTCACTTTGTGACCTTGCTCTGTGAAAGGTGCTATATTCAATAAACTTCACTTACTTAAGGAAAAATTGTCCCATCTATCTCCTTAAACATCGTAAATGCTTGTTTGGTGATCAGATTAACAGTGAGAAACTAAAACAACTTAGAAATACTTTTCTCTATTCATCCACACTAAAATGAGGTAAATGTATTTATTGATACAGGGAAGGCATGTGTAGGTTCTCCGCCCTGGTCTTTTCGCAAAGCTCTAGGTAAGTGTCGAATGGTATAATGCATCTATAGGTATGTATACATTTCAAGTGGCGCCAGTTATTACAGCAGTCACAATTTACAGCCTTAGTATAAAACAAATATTACTTCTGAAATATTCATCACCACCCAAGTAAAAAATAATGATTTTTCAATGCTGAAGCAATATTAACAACTGTTTTTTTCCGGGTATTGTGGTTGTGTTCAGATTAGCCTCCATAATTAAATGTTTTTGATCAACTGTATTTTGAAAAACAAGCTCCCTATATAACTTCATTTTGGGAATCTGGCAGCCATATTATCTGACACACTGTACCCATGGGGAATGAAATTCAGATGTTGCTGATTAAGAGACACTCTCTACACAACCACAAATGGATTTACACAACTTTACTAATGTGTTTATCTAACTGTTCAAATCATATAGATGCAATTATGACACCATCTGAACCGTAACAAGAGCTGTAATGTTGTTAGTATCATATTGTGGCAAACAAGCCTTCGGCTCTGAATCGCTCTAATGGTTTCGCTTCCATAACGTTTTCCTGTCCTTCAGTTTCGAGAATAGTTTCGCTCTGTCAAGCAGTTAAGCCATGTTAAGATATACTGATCGGACAGCTGGGTCAGTGAGGACAAATGACAAGACTGCAAAGAACAAAATGTCCGAACAAAATCTGAACCAAATCAGCACTGAGTCTCCGTACTTTAACAGTGAGACAATTATTTGGGGAAGCGGTCTATCTGTTGCCGTGAATGCAGTGTTGTTAATATTGTGCACATGTAACGATAGCAGTGTCCGGTTCCCTAAAAATTTGAATATGTTAGAGGTTTAACTGACTTCTTTTCTTGTTACAGCTGTCTCTGAATGTGTCAAAACCTAAATGTTACTTGGCTTTGGTGAACAGGCCTGATGCTTAAGCGTTTAAATGACTCCCCGACTTCCAAGACAGAGCATATGAGTGGGAAAGCGAGAGAGAGTGATTACGCTGAGAGAACTGAAACTTAACTTCACTTAGAAATGATTTAAACATGAGACAGGATCAGAACGGCAGAAGGACAGAGGACTTTTACAATCCTGGGGCAATAAGAGTGCACCCAATACGGAACCCAGAGGAACACCTAAATATAACAGTCAGAGGTGTAACTACGTAGAATACCTTAGTGAGTATTGGTGGGATCTAAGTGAAACCAGTTAAAAGTAATGCTGTAAAGGCTGATTTGTGCTTCTGATGAACATTTTTATTTTTATCTTATTCTCATTCCCTTTAAAGGAAGAGTTCCACAGTTTGGAAAATACACTGATTTTAGATTTTTGAGTTTGCTGAAAAGATTGATACCATTCTCATGTTTGTATGTTAAATATGAAGCTAGAACCAGCAGGTGGTTGACTTAGCCTAGCACGAAGACTTGAAACAGGTGGAAAACAGCTAGCCTGGCTCTGTCTAAAAATCATCCTACCAGCAAGTTTTACTAATTAACAAGTTATATCTCATTTGTTTAATCTTAATTGGTGTCCCCCAGGAGCTCACTGATTGGCCAAGAAACAGTTCCAGCTCTTAACTCCCAGTAAAACCACAACTCAACACAAACTCATTTTTACATTTCTGTTTGTATACAGATTAAACAAACAAGATTTAACTTGTAACATTTAGAGGTGCCGAGAGGTGGATTTGGACAGAGCCAGGGTAGCTGTTTCGCCCTGTTTCCAGTCTTTATGCTAAGCTAAGCTGACTGTCTCCTGGCTGTAGATTCATAGTTAGGGTGCAGAGTGGTATTGATATTCTTGTCTAACTCTTGGCAAGAAAGCGAATAAGCGAATTTCCCAAAATAGATAGTGAGACAGACAGAGAGACAAGGAGTTAACAGACAAAACTGCTAACAGCAATAAATGAGAGACACAGAGAGATAAACCAAAAGAGTAAATATGA
Organism: Maccullochella peelii; assembly: GCA_002120245.1. Classification (NCBI taxonomy): domain Eukaryota; kingdom Metazoa; phylum Chordata; class Actinopteri; order Centrarchiformes; family Percichthyidae; genus Maccullochella; species Maccullochella peelii. Next base: position 25,876 of record LKNJ01002072.1, read on the forward strand.
AACACAAGATAAGGAGAGCAGGAGAGAAAGAAAGGGAAAGCCAGGCTCCTAACCTAATAATGTCCTACTCCAAAGCACTACAAGCTGGGAAGAGGAGGGCCACTCCATTGATTAACAAGGCCCATTTTGTTTACAGAGTACTTGTAGAGACAAGTACTAAATGAGACAAATGCAAGACGGCCTGATTTGACCTTGAGTGCATATTTGTTAATTTGTCTTTGTATGTTGTTTGGTTCAGGAGTTATGAAAATCTGCGTTTTTCGCCATTCACATGGACATCAATTCAAGATGGCCGCCAAACGAACCCCATGGGACATTAGTTGACCTCGGCAACATAAAATCTTTTTAACTAGACACCATTAGGGTCCTAAAAAAACAGGTTACAAAAAAATGCCCTGCGGGTACATGGGAACCTACTTCTCCTGCTGGACTACTGTGAGGGCTATCCTCTCCTTGCTTGTTTCCCTCCACATGAAGGTCAGAGGCCAGACTGATAGGGATTCAGCATCTTTCTCATGGGTGGACGCTTGCTGACACAGTGGCTTGAACCCTTGTTAACTAGTTGATGGTCATTTTCACTACCAACCCTCTAGTCTGCACCGTGGGATTTAAACCTGCATGGTGAGACTATTCACTTTGTGGCCTGTTGCCTTCATCATTCGACCATGATAACTGATTTATTCTTGCAGAGGATGTGCTAATGGTTACATGGCTCAGTCTGAATATGATCCCCCCAGGTCCCCAGAACAGAATCAATTATCTTACTTTGTGAATCTAAAGGCACTCGCTAACTTCCCTTTTCCTCTTCTCACACTGCAGCAGCAGCAACGGTAGGACTCGCTGAAAGCTACTGAATAATTTAAATACAACTTCAAGGTCTGAAGTGAGGCATTGCAAAGAGGCCAGTGAACAGCTGATGGGTCAAAAGCAATTTAATATTATAAATCCAACCATCTGTCCATTTGTTTCCTTTCTCTGTCCCTATGTGCCTATCTGTCTTCCTCTCTGAGTGTACTGATGTGTCAGTTTTCTCCCTTACAACTCATTCCGGATGCGTCTCATCTGCAAACACCGACACAGACACTCTCAGCAATTAACACCAATTTTCTGTTCTGAAAGACTGGAGAACATTCACAGAGGAAAAACTACTGTTTGTCTTTGTGAAAATTACAGTCTGCTAATTTAGTGTCAGATTCCCTTCCTTCTGTGCTTTCTAAACATCGTAAACGACTCACTATCATAATGAGTGTTTGTCCAGAGTTTATCATTACCATTTGTGTGACTCAAAATTTCTGAGCTCTGAATAAAGAGTCGGGAGTGTTTCTATATGTGAGCACAGAGCAACTCATAAAAAGAAGTCTTCTCAAGTGAACACAAAGCGTTTCATGTTGCTAAACCACACAGAATTTCTTGCCTTTCAGGAGTCATCGTGTGCAGCGTTCAGCTCTCTGTGTGTGTGTGTGTGTGTGTGTGTGTGTGTGTGTCTGTGTTGTAACAGCGATGGAGAATGACAAAAGCTATTTTTAGTGTATGGCAGCCGCTTGGACAGAGAGGAAGGGAGACGAGAGAGGACGTGGGCAAAGAGAGGGAGATGGAGGAGGATGGAAAGAAGAAGAGTGACATATAGTGAGACAGAGAAGAGGGAGAGGAACAACTGATGTTCTGAAATATTATGAGGGCATATGCAGTGCTATACACCCACACCATCAGCTGCTCTGCATTTGTGTAAAAGGGAAAATACTAGGTTGCCGTGTTATTACGCCACTTTCGGGTTTGAAGGGGCACCAAATGATTTATATTTGATCAATTTGTCCAGTTTAAGCTTTTAATAAAGTTGTTGGAATTAAAGAAGCACAAATATCTAACCGGTGCCTTTTCTCAGACTATATTATTGTTTGTCAACTTTCAGTAAAATTGTATCATGATTGTAAGATCCAGTTAAGCACATATTTGTATTTGCTAAATTGTTTGCATGTTGTAGTGGGGATGTAGAGAGGCCTGCAAATTTGGATCAAAACAAGCTGTTGACTTTTTTATACTGTGTGCTGTTAATTAAATTAAATTAATTAAATGTTAATTGCTGTTGGATTGGAACATCAAGTCATTAGTGGACCAGTCTGAAACGTAGCTCTAGGATGGGAACCACCTGCTTGCCGTGATTTCGTGATCTGAAGCCCACATTCGGCCTTTTCCCTGCCTAAGCAGCCTTAATATTTGGAATATGGTAAAACTGCAACTATGATGTGATCACATCAAGTATTGTTTCACAAAATTTGTGACAAATTAGTAAGTCCAAGCACATTGCATTTAAAAATGGACAAAATTAGATAATGAATTATTTGACATATTTCAAGTAGAGCCCAAACAATACACTAGCCAGGTCAAAACTATCAGATGGTGTAAGCTTATCACAGGTATATCGTGTCATAGATGTTGCTGGATAAGGAGCAAAAAAAAGCAGTTGAGAAATGCTAAAATTATGTTTCAGCGAATTTAGAAACAGTGTCACAGTTTCATAGTTTGCCCACCAGAGTGACAAGTTTATTTTTCAGCTGTAAAATGTCCTACTCAGTATGTATCTTGGTGACATATATGTAATCATAACGAAACTTAAAGAATGTGTTTATGTTTAAAAAGTAATATCAGCCAATATATCTTTATTGCTTGTTTTTTCAACACTCTAATATCAAGTATTGGTATGAGCCTCAAACATCACCTGGTCGGGCACTAATGTCAAGAGCTCTGACTGATATAATGAATAACAGTGGAACACAGTTCAGTTGAATATTTAATATCAATATTGTGATATTGATTTCAACCTTATTGCCCAGCTCTAAACTGTGGTTGTGTGGGCGTCAATATGTAACACAGCATTAGTGAATATAGACATACTCACCAAACTTTCTTTGTCATCTCTATTTCATGTGGCAGCCACTGCAGAGGCCTAGCTCCACTGTGTGTCTCATCTATCCAATTGATTACAAAAGGATTTTCCAAATAACTGCTCCTGGGAAAAGGCGGACTTTTACAGCCAATGTTCCATGTCAATCTAACGCTGCTGCATCTCTATCTTTTCTGTCTGTCTTTTGTCTCCTGTGATCAGGCGACATATGTTTCCTCACAGAAACAGGCTGTTGGCCAGATGATGTCAGTTTCTGTCTGTCGCTCCATTTACCTTTATATCATTCTGCCCGGTGATCTGTCTGTCAGTCTGTCTGTCTGGGGAGGCGATAGGGAGTCTCACAGTCAGTGCTGCTGAATGGTCAGTGGTGCACACACAGACACACACACAGACTCACACTCCACACCCATCAACAGCAAAAGCCTTGAGGCTATGCAAGTGAGACGCAACAGTGCGGAATCCATCCATACAGTACATCTATATTCAGGTCAGCGTGTGTGTGTGTGTGTGTGTGGGCCAGTGTCACAACAATGCTTCCAGCCTACAGCAAGGCCTTCTTCTCTTACCCCTTCATGTCGCTTCTCATCTAAAGCAACAAACTGGGAGTCAAATGTTCATATGTTTCATTTCAAAATGTCATATTTTTCCCCCAGCTTTATGTATGATTATACTAAACTTCAAGACGTAATAAAGTACATTTTCTCAATGTTTTGCGCCTTTCCAGCAACTGCAAAATACAAAGTTGAAATATCAAACTGGTTTCTCTGTGCTTGTTTTCTCCATAGAAACAATAACAGAGTAATATGAGTAGAAGAGACAGAGACAGAGAGTTGCTGTGTAGCAGAAACCATAATGAAGTCCATTATACTGACGTTAAATGCTACCTCATCACAATAACAACAACAGAACACCAACTGGCAGGAGACCAACAGTATTGATGCTCATTTCATGTTACTGTCAACCAACACACTAACACACTGTATAGACAGACAGTACACATACAACAGGATGCAAACAGTATTTCAATTATAACTGTAATTTCCTGTTTTAAACAAAATAATGAGTACTGTGTTGTGGATGTGTATGGATCACTATTAAATGTATGTGTGTGTGTGTGTGTGTTTGTCTGTGAATGTGGCTGCTGTCTCTGCATGCATCAAGAAAAAAATCTAGTGACAAAATCTATCACCTTAACATCTCAGGGAGTGTCGTTATCCTGTTACAAATGGCTCCCAGAGCAGCTGGCGTGTCAGGGATGAGAAATTTCACACGCCGTGGCATGCAAGCACTTGAGTGTGAATTGCCACGGAAGCCTCTCTCTTCCATTTTTATATCACTGTCTGGCATTGACAATGCCACTAAAAGTGAAAATCCCCTGGGAAACAAAAAACCTGCGCGAGGTCAATTTAATGATCCTGCATAGCTTGACCAGGATTTATGAGTAGTGACACTCCTCTCGACAAGCAGAAAACAAGACAGACAGGGCGTCGTCACACTAAACTTGCAGGTGGATATTGAGAGTGTCAAGTGACGGTTTCTTGTTTTTGACTTGGTACTACAATGAAATTACGCCTGTATAAAAACCAAAATAATTAATTGTCAGTGGAACATTTGAGATGCAGTTTCTTCATTACATTACAGATTGGTGCTTAAACAATTAGTCCATTAATCAATCTGTCGACTGACAGAAAATGAACTATAAATCTGACAACTGAGTATTGGTCTAAGCCATTTATGTAAATGGCTTAAATGTGATGATTTTCATTGTAAACTGTATATCTATATACGGTATATCGGAATATCTGAATATTGAATTTTAGACTGTTGGTCAAACAGAACAAGCCATCTGAAAAAGTCACTTTAGGCTGTCACAACTTGTCACACTAATTACGCTTAAACACAAAATAATAACTTACGACCCAGTCACAAAATAATTTAAAACATTTACATTTTGTGTTGAAGTGAATTGATATTAATGAAAATGGTGCGAACAGTGGACTCTGTCTAGTAAATCTGTGCAAAATCTTCGCACTGACTTCAACTTTGGTGAACTTTGACAGTCAAATTCACACCATTCACTTGTAAACTGTCCTGACAGAACAGAGAGCCAGAGAGTCAAAAACACAGGAAGCTATTGGCGCTTATTAGCTGTGTTGCACCAACCACTTTTATTTAACCTCCTCTGTCGGACTAAAAACTGCTCCATAAATAACACTTGGTTAGTACAAATTCTACATGAGGACAGGCTCCAGAGTAATAGTCATAATGATAGTAGTAACACTACTAGTAGCTGTAGAAGTAATAGCAGAAGAGGCGCATTAGTAGCATTAGTAATGGTATCGTATCATCACTAGCAGAGACATCAGTGTCAATTATTAGCTGCTTGTTAATTTTAAAAACATCAACAAAATGCATTCTCAGTGGGCTGAGGAGGAGACGACGGTACAAATATGTTTTTTGAATAAATTGTGGGAACTTATTGTTGCATTAGTGACCAAGCTAACAAACTTGCTGACTCACAGCTAGCAGGCTTGCTAACTTGGGAAGCTTTTTTTCCCCTTTTCATTGTACAGTCCCAAGAACAAAATGCCATGAAAGAGTAAACTGCCCAGAACAAAGTAAATAGGAAGAAGCTCGGAGGGCTATTGCGACTGACTAGCGCTAGCATGTTCCTGGCTGGCTGGTGTGTTAGTGGTTAGCTTGTCAGCTACAGTTGTATGCTGTGTGACTGGGCCTGTGCACATTACAGCATATAGCTATAATTCAATAAGTACAATTCACAAAAGATTTTTTCCACAAATAATACAAATAAAATAAAATAAGAAGCCTTGGTAGATTAGTTTTTTCTACTCAGGAAAAACTAAATCTAACTATTCAGCCTCTTCACGACAGTGAGAGATGACATATTACTTAAATTATTATTATTATTTAAATAAGCTATTTCATTTGAACTGGCATTACTGATTACATTTCTGACATTTAAATTGTGTTATTATCATGTGGAAACCATTTCAACAACCCATTTAGCCATACTTTTGAATCCAGCAATTGATGAAGAGTGATTCTTAAAATATATAGAAGTAGTTTGAAAGAACTAAGATTAATTACTTTTATTCATTACTTTCAATCCTTTTGTACAATTTATTTAATAATGATATACCAAGTAATTCATGACCCCCCAGCCATGATTAAATTGAACTGTAAGGAGCGATAATACTAGTTCTGGTATACAAGGAAATACTGTAGATTATATGCTACACCACAGCATCAAATGTGAATATCACAGACTGCCCAGTGATACGCACACCTATTACTTCCAGCCGACATGCTACACCTGCTTTCTCTGCCTTTGCCTGTTTCTTTCTCTCTTCCTGTTCTTTGGTGCCTGTCCCTCTCTCAACTCTCCCTCTTTATCACTTTCTCTCTCTCTCTCTCTCTCCCTTTTCACAGCCTAAAAGATGATTATCTCCACAAAGGCAGTGGGAACTAAAGGAGTGAGAGACAGAGCACAGAAGGAAAGAGAAGCGCGTGTCTATGTCTACCCACAACAGTACATTAAGTCCAGGCAGGCAGCCGAGTGGAGCTAACACTGCATTTAGCACCCTGGAAGGGAGGGCTTCTGGACAACTGTCACAGGTGCAGATCTGTGCAAATAAGGGGGGAGATCTGAAGGCGCGGGGACGAGTGTAGAAAAAGAAAGATCTTCTTGGTGCACAGCTGTAAGTCGAACCCTGCCTATCTCATGCATGCATGCACAGCAAGGACACAGGCTCACACACGCACACACACACACATTCACACACAACTCTTCTCGTACATTTCTCATGTCTCTGTTGTATGACTCCGTTGGAGCTAATGACTAATACATAATGTATACACACTTTCTTTCACTTGCTTACTTTTTTGCATCTCTGCTCCCTCCCGGCTTCTCGCTTTCAACCGACGCAAACACACTGTTCCGTCTCCCTCTCCCTCCCACTAAACATATGAGCCCCCCCCACCACACAAACACACACACACTTACAGACACACACATGGACACACGGAGTCACTCTTCACAGGAACAATCTGTCCCGTTAATGTGACGTCGCAGCAGACCGTTTTTCTACTTATCAGCCCTCTGGATTTAAATAAAGCCCTATCACTGATACACTGTTGCCTAGAAACACAATAGGATGCATCAATAACAGGATTTACCCTGAAGCCTACAAGACCCCTTTAGATGTGAGCTTTGTTGCCCCTTTGTGCGGCTGCAGATTGTCCTGCCACTGCTGCTCGTGTGCCGTCACATTGTGCTGTAAAGAGATTTTAGGGGATATTCCATCCGGTTTCTTTTGTGTTTGCGTCCCTCTATCCGAGCTGCCAACTTTCTCTTATTTCCCAGGAGCCCAGGTTATTTTTGTAGTTCGATTTTAATGGGATTTTGATGCTTTTCGGTAGGTTTTAACGGTGCAAATTGGCCCAAATGGAAAATGTCATTCCCAGTGGTGACAGGTTTGCTCTGATCATGGCAGCCACATCTTCACTTCGGATGTTATCAAGATTTTTTTTTTTTTTTTTGCTTTCTCTTCTGGTCTCAGCTGATCCATGACCTCGGATGGCATTTAAAGGAAGTGCACCCATGACCTCAGTTCCCAGGCGCGTCTTATGTAACGTCAGCCTCCTCTGGTTATGAGGCATTTCTTGGCATCACTGATAAAAGATTTATGCCTGTTCTTACACCACTCAGAGCGCTCCCTTCCTTGAGAATTCTTAGGAAGCGCACAGTACAAGAGAACACGAGATGCTGAGATAAGCCTCACGTAACAGCAAAATATGGACATGTAGTATTATGATATATACAGTATTATGAATCAGATTTAACTGATTGACGCAACTTCACAGCACAGATAGTATATAAAACCTGCCACATTTGTAAATTGATTTTTCCATTTAAAATAAATACATTTGGGTTCAGTGGGTCACAGCTGAGGTATAACATTTGCCTCATTTTGAGCCAGGAAAAACCCTCCATCCATTTGATCCAGACAGTAGTATTAGTTATAATAGTAGAAGCACTCCTTGTTGTAACATTTGTCTATATAAGTCTATATTTATATCCATTTATTGTGCTATTTTATCACAGTTTCTCTTTCATTATGAGATCATTGTTTCTTGTGTTCCTGACTAAATGAATAAATCATGGAATAAATTCACACTGCTCTGTCAGGGGTAATGAGATACGGTAGGCTACATATTAGCATGAGAAGATAATCATCTAAGTGCCTCTGATATCTGCCTCACTGTTGGTTTTCTGCCCAGATACAGGAGTGGCGATTGGGAACATGGCGGGATGCCTGCTACAATCTTGCAGGGTTTATAATGAGAATGCAATTTCCCTCAGGTTTTTGTGGTGATTCAGAGTGTATTCATGTGACCCCAACCAACACTGTTAATTTCAATTGTGGGAAAGCCCACTGAGAATGCATTTTGTTGGTCTTTTTACATTATTTAATTGACAAGCAGCTAATAATTGACACTAATGTTTCTGCTAGTGATGATACGATACCATTACTAATGCTACTAATGCGCCTCTTCTGCTATTACTTCTACAGCTACTAGTAGTGTTACTACTATCTTTATGACAATTACTCTGGTTACAAATAAAAAATACTACTGGAGCCTGTCCTCATGTAGAATTTGTACTAATTAGTGCCAAAAGGAAATGTGAATTGTATGATGAAAAATTGTAGACTCTACAGACTCGACCTGGACAGTCTTTTTTACATTCAGTTAAGCTACACCATCACCATGTTCTATTCATAATGTACTGTTTTTTCTTCTCCTTTAGTCTCTCCATCCCCATGGTTAGTTGCTAAACATCTACTGTTTTAATGAACTCTAGTCAGATCTACTCAGAGGTATATGCTCCGTGTGCCAGGTTTGTACGTGAGTGGCGAGCACATACAAACGAGTGTGAGTGTTTGCGAGCATTCAGTATGTGCGTAATCCATCGACTGAAAGTAAGTCAGTGGAGTCTCACCTTGACATAGAGCTGCTGGAACTCCTCCAGGTTGAGGCGGCCAGTGGGACAGTCCTTCAGGAAACCCTTGTACCACTGCTTCAGCTCATGTTCGTTAAACTCTGTGTTCTTCACCAGGTCCTCCATCACTTCAGGGGTCAGCTTGCTGTTCTGTTTCCCCATTTTGCCTGGAAAAAGGGCGCGCGCACACACACAGACACACACACATACAAAATGAATGATCTTAAGCATCTTTCAGTTATTACAGAACACAAAGAAGAGCCTCTTTATAAATTACATGTTACGAACCTGAAAGTCTGGAGGGTGTTCGGGAGAGTGATTTATCAAGAGATTTCTAGAGAACTGTGAAAGTGCAAACCGAAGCTCAATCTAAAAATAAGCTTTAAAACAAATGTGTGTGTAATATGAGGAACTGGAATAGTGTCAGATGTTTGTCACAAATTTGTTAATTTTGGGTTTTTTTACAGGGTCAAATTTTCTTTCCTGTCTTCCTTTGAGCAGCTGCTTGCCCTAGTTTTGCTTGTTTGTTGTTTCATTTTTGGAGGAACTCTGAACCCTTATAATTCTTCCAGAGTTTTTGCATTACAATAATTAACTGTATCTTACCTCCCAAATATGGATGGAGGGTTTGATGACAACCGCTGTACTAGGTTTTTTATCCTACCCTGTTGAATCTGAAAAGAACCCCACTAAAAGTAAAAATGAATTCCCCGCCCTTCCTCAGCCACAGCCTATTAAAATGTTATTTTTTTTTCCAAAAAGGAAAGCTTTTAGCTATTTACTCTCTACATGCTGACTATCTCACTTTCAAATGAAACTGATTTTGGAAAGGGTAATAATGTATCTTAAAGTAGTTGGCCCAGTGTGACTTTTTAGAAAAACTCAAGTGTGTTTTATGTGTTTAATGTCCCTTAATTTCTCCACTGTAACTGTTTGCACCCAGCTGCCTCTGTGGATAGCTGCTGTATTTGCACAGTGCTGATGCTGCCACTTTATGGCCCTGATTAGTTAATTAACCGACCTGTAATTATCATAATTTGCAAAAGATGGTTAGAGTTTTGTAACATTTCTACTCTTACTCTCTGCTGAGATGTTTTATTAGACCTCTTTAGCTTGAAAAGACCCAGGGAGAAACGAGGCAGCATCAGTATGTGTGCTGCCAATCTGTCTCTGTGCACAGGGGTGAGGAAATGAAACTCAGAGAAGCATCCAAGAGGTGCTGCAGTCATATACAGAGGCCTGCCATGCTGCAATGGTTTTTGCAAAGCTTCATTTCAGGGTGGTTCTTTAAAGTGACCATTTTTTGAAAGCATACCATAGGTTTTGAGATTGATTTTGTACCTTCCAGGTTGCAACTGGTTTCCATTTATTTCAATACGCTATGAAAATCAACAATTCACAGACCTCAAGCTCGCCTGGGACTGATAATGCATCACTTTGAATGCCAAAGTTACCTTTTTACCGCAAGAAATGACTAAAGTCACTTTTTTTTCCATAGCATTCACATTTGCTGATGGTTCATTTTCTGAGCTTGAGTGTGTTACAACATAGCTCAGGAATGTACCGCATTCCAGCAGCCACTAGAAACCCTGTCAAACACTAGATGTCACATTGTCTTGAACACACCACCAAGGCAAGTTTCTAAAATGGTTCCAGCTGAAATAAATGGAAACCAAGGATATCAAAATAAAATCAAGAGTAAAATGGATAGTATGTGTTACGGCCGTAGTGCCGTGTGTTTTTGGTGTTGTTCTGCTCTCTCTCTTTCTGCTTCCATAGGTACCATCCTCCCCCTGCTGCAGCAGGTGATGGTGCACGGCTGGCCTCCACTTGCTCATCAGGGGCAGGTGTCCAAAGGCTGGGAGAGGAGATGCCGACGGGGCCAGTGGGCCATTCGGCAGACCTCTCCCAGACAGTCTGTGTGTACCAGGTTCGGTAGAGTTACTCACTTCTTCGAAGAGAGGGTGGTTTTTGAACAGTTTTTGTGACCTGCCGTTCTTTTGGTGGGCTTTTCCCGGCTCCTGGTGAGCTGGTTTCCTGTTGTCTATTGTCGTAGTCTCTTGTTGTTTGATTAAGTTTAATAAATCGTTTGGCTGTGCCCATGTTTTTGTTTCCCTGATTCTTTTTCCCTGGATTTCTTTTTATTGTTACTCCCCTCATCCCCTGGTAACATTTGGGCACGTAACAGTATGCTTTGCACACTGATAAGTAATGCAGAAAATATTTATGATTTGTCATTAATTAGCTAAAATGTGCAGTACCACCAGTGCTTTAAAGGAATAGTTCCACATTTTGGGAAATACCCTCATTCGATACCACTGTGATGTCTGTGCGCTATATGAAGCTAACCAACAGTCTTTATGTTAGCTTAGCATAAAGACTGGAAACAGTGGGAAACAGCTAGCCTGGCTCTGTCCAAAAGTAAAAAAGAAACCCCTCTAAAGCTCAATGATGAACAAATGATATTCCGTTGGTTAACTTCACTAAAAATCGAAGTTTAAAAATAACAATTTGTTAATGTACAGTTACGAGAGTGCTATCAATCTTCGCACCTAACGCAAGACCGTGAATAAGTGTATTTCACAAAATGCAGAACCATTTCTTTAAGGGTTTGTGCTGGTTTATTATGACAAAGAGATGTGTATGTCTTTTTTCATACAGGCCCCAATATACACTGGGGTCAAATTATTTTAATGTCTGTGTGTATCTGTGTGTGTGTGTGTGTGTGTGTGTGTGATGGGTGTAGGTAGCAGCTCACTTAGTTGATCTAATTTGGTTGTCGACATTGTTGACAGAGAGGCAGAACAGTGGAGAGACACATTGATCAGGCAAGTTATTCTTAGTGAATTGAGAAAAAAAAGAAAATAAACAATTTCTCATTTTAAAAAGACCCCTTAGAACCTTCCCAAGCGGCCCAGGCAGTCCCTGCACCACAATTTGGAAACCATTTGTCTAAGGAAGACAGATATACTTTGTCCTGAAATCTGATTTGAAAAAAATGCTTTCAGCCAGGCTCAGCAGGACCCAAGTTCACCAGGAACTCAGCATTCATAGTGTACAAAACTGAAGTTATGACTACTCATGCTTCCACACTGCCTGTAAATTAAACGACAAATGCGTTTATTTATTACAAATTAAATTCCTGCAGGTATGACCAAGGCTACATTGTCCATATGGTAATAGGACATGAAGTTAGTTACTTAGATAATGGTAAACAGAAGATGCAGTTGAATTAGTGAAATGCAACAATTCCAAAAAAAGAAGAAACAATAATAGCTTATGAAGCTTAATAGCTTATGGGAGGTGGAAATGAGAAGCCACACTTCCACAACCAAAAAATGGCAGAGAGAGACAGGCCGATAGAAGGAGAGGGAGAGACACACACACACATATCTATATATATGTGGAGATTATGACATCAGTCCATGCTGTATCTTGTCCTTCTGGACCAAAAGCTGGATGGATGCCCTCACTATCAGCTGAGCCCAATGACGCGCCCCGACATGGCTGATGCTCACCATAAAATGTCACTTCTGGCAGATCCTGGATGAATTAATTAGGGATAAGCAGCATTTTGAACCTGTGTTTGGCTGAATGTCATCTCAGCTACTCGTCATTAGTTTTCAAAAGGCTGTGCAAATCTGCATTTGTGCAAATCAAGGCCCTACTCTTTTTCCTTTGTGAGGTCGAAATAACAATGTCTCAGCTTAGGAAGCTTTGATTACAAAACTGACACTTACATCAAATGGATGGATATCATGGGAATTCAGCTAAGAGTCATTTATTGCGGTGAGACACTTGGGTACATAAAGCCACAGGACCATAACATCCCATTCATCCAGGCTTTTCCCCCTACATTTGTAGCCCTGGACTAGTAGGCCATCTAGTACCATGCCCCGTGTGTGAGGAGGTAGTACTCTGTGGTCGTTATGACACAGATGATGTAATATGAGCACACAGAAGATAAAAAACCTTGCATACCGATATCTGGTTCCATTGATTTGGTGGTAAAAGACCTGGATTGGTTAAAGAGGTAATCCAGTGATTTAGTATTGTGAATCCATAAAGTTGGGGGACTTGAGAGACAGATTTATAAAAAGAATCGAAGCAGCAGAGGCCAAGATATACTGACTTTTAGTCCCCAATATGGGTCAAGATCCAAAAACACTGGTACCTACATTTCCCATAATGCAATTCAAAGGAATCCAACTGAAATCACATGTATTCATCCCTTTTTGTAGTAAGAAAATGTCAACATGTTTTTAAATGTATTGTTAATAGTTTTTTATTATTAAAAGGAAGAAAAAAGGTCTTTGGGGAAATATCAGAAATTCTCGTTTTCATCTCAGCCGGCTGGAGGGGCGTGTCCCTGTCTGTGTTTGATTGACAACAGCTGGCAGGCTGCCAGAGTGCCGATGTTGCACCGTAGGGTGAGAGACAAAGTAAACCAACTCGTGCTGCCGCCTACATGTCATGGGCAGACCGAGTGTTGTTATTGAAGAGTACGAACCATGCCAGCATCTAACCGGACCCAAGTGACATTTGCAGGTAAGTTTACATGCTGTTTAATGTGCTGTTAGCTATGTAGCCCACAAACTAATGTTAGCTGTGCACTTTTCACCGGTGAATGTTTGTTTGGTTGCTTGTACACCAGTAGGTGTAAGGTGCAGGACAAGGCGTGTGTTCATGTCTGTAAGTTAGATAAGAAGGAGACTTTAGCATGAAGCTAATGTGGGTTGTTGTTCAGCGGGGGTAATTCTCACTGAAGCTTCGAAGCCCCATGGTATTCGGGACAGCCCTAATTGGCTATATCGGAATAAGGTCTCCATCTACGTGGACTGATACTGGAACGTCAAATTAATGCAAAACTAGGGGGCGCCATCATGAAACCAAAATGATATAAAATATCAATTTCTCCCTTTTATTTTCTGGTTTTATTTTTAAAGGAAAATTTAAAGGAGCGATTTACAGAGCAGATATGTATGCCATAGCAAAACAAAAAAGCAATTTAATTTAAGTTGGATTTTAAGTTTGGGGGGGGCACTTGTGTTATGGAAACATTTGTATTTATACATATATATAATGTATCTTCCACCAGCCATAAATGCAAGTGTGTGCCCTATGGTTTTAAGACTGCAAGTCTGTTACGTTTGCTTATAGAACATTTGTTAATTTGTGTGCACTTTGCATCCCAGGACTACAGATATCATTAAGAATTAAGCTTAAGTGCTGCATTTCAGGGCGTCACAAGCACATTATGAGCGTACTGTCAGCCTATATGATGCTGCAGCAACACGCAACATAGAAAACTTCTGGGGCATTAATATGTTTGACGAAAGATACAAACTTCTGATGTGGCACTAAATGTTCATTCTCTTCCAATATGCTCACAATATGCTTACAATAGCTCACACTGCATCATAATGCAAGTGTTACTAATTTCTCTGTCTTCCTTCATTCATGCAACAAGCAGCAGAGCTGAATTTGCATCTGCATTGTGTCAGTGTGTTGCCGGTGGCCCAGCTTTACATCACACCGTGAGCTATTTTTCCATATCATACAGTAATATACTGTATGTGGGCCTTATTAATGAATGCCTTTTCTCCTTGGGAAAGAATTTATCTTAAGTGTTTAATTTATGGTGTACAAAAAGGCAAACTAGCACACATCCCAAATCACACATTTTATTAATGTAATACCGCCCTCACAGCTCACTTTATATAAAACCTGCAGCTGCACAACCTTTAAAGTGACGCAAGTCGCAAGTGGCAACATGGTACGGTGGAGCAATTTCATCATCTTCCTACACATTTTTAAATATGCTCTTTAAAGACCTTCATTCTGTGCTTGTTGTCACAGAGATGAGTTATTTCATGGTCCAATTGGCCATAAGAAAATACACCTTTTTGTGCAGTTTTGCCACATACCAGGAATTAATTTTTTATTTATTTGTCTTCTGTACTTTTCGTTCTCATGTCAACACCTCCACTAACTGTCATTTTTCAGCACTGTGTAAGAGCCTTCATCTGTCCTGCTGATGTTCGCCATCAACCTTGCACTGCAATAAAAGAGGAATGGAATGAAAATCTTTAAATGTTAGATAGCTGAACAAAAGCACTCCACTCTGCAATCGCGTGATAGTCAGCAGCCTATAAATGTCACAATGATGAAATTCCGCCTAAATTCTCCAGCTCACTCAGTTACATTTTCACTGTCTCTACAACAGATAAACAGGATGTAGGAGAGAAGTGGATCAGTGAAAAATGAACAAAAAAAGAGGCAGTCAGTTAGTCACAGTAAAAAGCATAAATGCAATGAAAGTGAGACAGATTCAGAGGCATGACACTCTTGTTAGCAAAAACACTGAACACACCCCACCCCCCTGTTAGCTCTTAATTCTATGCATTATGTTTTTCACCAGTTACTCACGTCTACAGGATAAAAAACAGACAGCATGGCGCATAATCAGCAAATGTCAGTGCTTTATTTTAGCTGGACAAATGAGAGGGACCAAGTCTGGCACAAGACACTCTGGGTCAGTCTGCAGTGCAATGCAGAACAGAGCACCATGCTGACTCCAAACCTGAGTCATAGCCCTTTGTCTTCTAGTCCACCGGGGGCCTCGCCAGAGCCCAAAAGAAAAAAAAATCACAGCTGTAGTTACACATCAGCAGACAGGTACAGACTGACACAAAGATATATTGTCAAATTAGTCATTTTACAGTTCTGTGACAACCAGCAGACCTGTCCCGGAGCCAGGCGGTAGGCTGTTACATAACACTGTCCCTTTACCATCATTTGCCAATGGGGAATGACCTTGAGAGGCAGGCAGAGCCCCAGCCAAGAGAGGCAACACCAGATAGGAACAATGCGGTTCAAGGGTTTGATTCAGGCAAATCTGGTAGATTTCTGAGTAATCCTGCTGCCCCTTTTGTCTAGAATTGTGTGTAATTGTGTGTGTGTGTGTGTGTGTGTGTGTGTGTGTGTGTGTGTGTGTGTGCAGGAGAGGTGGGGGTAGCCTACAATGAGCATAGAGGGGCTAGTGGATGAGATGTGGTCACGCCTGCATCGATTTGAAAAAAGTGGCTTCATGGTGAGGATGATGTGGGTTAAGGAGACACACCACACCCCCACCTTCCTCCTGCACACACACACACACACACACACACACACACACACACCCTTGCAACATCAGCACCAGTGCCAAACTACACCAGGATACATCACACCACACCGTGCCACGTCGTGCCAAGCGCAGACATCCTACGCAAAGTCCCAATTATAATCGACAGAATTCACACAGCTGTCTGCATTGATCAGGGAGGTTGCATAAACCAGCCGTCACTGATGCTGATTTGTCTGTCTTCACACTTTTGTTGTTGAATCGAAAGCCTGGTGTGTGTGTGTGTGTGTGTGTGTGTGTGTGTAGGCAGTCAGAGTAAATCCAAGCAAGACACAACCATGTTTATCTAATGCTGACAAGTCGCGGGTTTGCGTACAAAACGTACAAATGGCATAGATAAAACAGCTGTGGATGTTATATTGATAAAATTATAGCCTATGTGTCGTTATTGCAATTTATGTCTCATAAATATGGAACTAACCCGCCAATAAATCTATAAATTAGGCTTGTCAAACCAAAAGGATGACGCACCAGGTTGCATCATGTAGGTCAATGTGCAAAAAATATAATTTTCTCCATGCACCAAAACGAATCCTTCAACATATTGCACAGACAGAGCACCCATCCTACCTTTGCGAGAGTCAACGGGAGAAGTCCGGTCTGATGGTGTCTGGACTGGTCAAAAAAACCCTGCGAGGACGGGAAAAAAGGAGCGATTCAAGCGTCTGATGCTGCTCTTCTGTCGAGCCACCAGTGCGTTAAGATTTCTGTCGTGTGTTTTGCTTAATTCTATGGCGTTTTAATATTTATTTTTTTTGCGGGAGTAAAGTCAGCCTCGATGGAAAGTAAGCGGTGCGGGTCCGTAGAGGATGCTGCTAAACACACTCTGCTGCTGATGTCCTGAGAGGAGGAGACAGATACTGACAGAGAGAGAGAGAGAGAGAGAGAGAGAGAGAGAGAGAGAGAGAGTGCGCAGTGCATCTATGTCTCTCTTGCTCCCAGTGTGATGCTGCTGCGAAGAATACAGAAAAATAAAGGCAGCAAGACATGACTAACACAAACACGAGTTTTCGTATTTAATATTAAAGTTCAGCTCTTTCTCAGCGCTAGAAAGACAACAAACTAAGCATTTCTCTAATCTGTTCTGTTAAAAATGACACGCAAATCCACACAATGTATGTCATGCTAGCTAGCTAAACCAGTAACTAGTTAATGGCTCGTTTAGCCGCAGCAATAGTTTCGCGCCACATACAGATAACAGGAAAAGGACAGTAACATTAGCTAGCCAACAAAACCAAGTTACCTGGCTAGGTGTGCCAGGCTCGATGCTAAAATAACGAATTTAGAAGGTGAGTTACTTAGGAGTGACTAATAATAGCTGGATAGAGAAGTAAAAGATATTTCTAGCTTAAGTCGCGTTTCTGAAAAAGCAGGTAGCTTGTGTTTAGCCTAAATGGCTCTTGCTCTGGCTAGTTCACTGGCCGAAGCTATCATGTAATGTCAAGTATCAACAAAGCTATCAGCAGCTAATGTTAGCTAGATTTTTTGGTAATACTTTCTGTGACACCCATGTCTATAATGCATTATAAACATACTTATAATACGCAATAATCTGCGTATGTATAACTATTGTTAACAGCACTCTTAAATATTCATAATGCTTTATAACAATAATCATAATACATTATAAAGCATTGTATAATGACATATAATGTCAAGTGTCATAACACGTAATAAATGCTGGTCACTCACTGACATTTTTTTTGCAAGGATCATAATATATTATAAGTCTCATAGTTGTAATAATCATTTTCTAATGTATTATAATAACTGATTGATTATTATTTACTCTAAGTGGTCATTGGGTGCTTTAAGTGAAGTTATGAAATTCCTGAGGTATAGGCAGATATAATACATTACAAGCTGGTTACAAGCCATTTTAAGTGGTCATTGTTTGCCTTAAGTGAAAAAACTATCATTAAATCTATGCAAGAACAACACACAAAATGTTGTCAAATTAAGTTGTTTGTTTAAAGTGAAATTAAACAGAAATTGAGTGCTCCAATTTGACACACATAACACTACATTTCACTAATGTAATGTTTCACCAAAAACTCACTATAAACACTAAATTAATATAATATTTTTTATTGTACTAAGAGATTGCCATGGTGAACCATTGCGTGATGTTACATAAAATACAGAGGGATCACTTGTGTGGTTGTAGAAATATACATTATACATAAATATACATTTTCATTCGGTAATTTAAAGTATAGTCTGCTACAAAGCTGTAGATATTACAGCGGGAACATCATGATTTTATTTGTATTATTTTTGTTATGATTTACTGTAGAGTGCTTGATGTATTTCAAAAATAACTGCAAATATCATACTGTAAATAAAAAATACAGTATTTGAACATTTATTAACATTCCTGTGTATGTCAGGGTTGTCTGCCAGGTAACAGACACATCACATGTTTGATGCCGGCACCTTGGTGTCCTAAAATTCTAACTTTTGGTTAATTAGTGTGGGAAGCATGAGGGTGAGGTAGGCCTTTTTCACAGAAGCTATTTAGATGCGTCACAGTAGGAAAAGCACAGTGTAAATGATAAAAATTAATTATGGCTGATTTCCATTTAGCTGCTTTGGCTCACTGTCACGCTTTCACGGCTTACTGGGGCACTTGAACTGAACAGAGCCATCGTTAATGTTATTAGTAACACCTGTTCTTTCCCTATGACAAGTCAAAATGTCTGCTGTGAGAAAAGCCTATTGTGTTCATTGTAACAATGCTAGCATTGTCAGAGACTGATGCACAGCAGTGATTAGGGTGTTAAAGTAGGGAAGCAGCAGAACAGCGACAGCATAGTGCCATGCCATTTGTGTATTCTGTACAGTGAATCAGCATCATGTCGTAACAGTCTGTTCTGGTATAGGAAATCCACTCACTGAATATTATGTTTTGGTCTCTTATATTTTCTTCCACAGGTTTGCTGTGGTATTACTCCTGTGTGTTTCGAACTGCAGGTTTGGTGTAAGGTAAGCTTTTATACAACAGAGCACTTGGGCTTTTATGGTAATACAGAAGAAAATATGGACCCATAGTACAGGCTGAGGTTAAGAAAACTATCATCTACCTGTATTCCAGTCTGAAAAGTCTTTAATGTGCAATAGTTTTTTCTAGAAATGTTATTTACCAAAAGTAAGCTATGCATTAGAAACATTCTTGACATAATTGCATTTTGTTTTGTAAGTTTTTGAGTAACACTTATTGATCTGAGCATTGTGGCTTTCAGATGCAGTGTTCACACTCAAGCTGTTTCTATTTTAGGTTTAGTAGATAGGAGAAAATGGATAAAATCACACTACGTCCACAAACTGAGCAAGAGCTAACTTCACCACTGTCCCCCAAACGACCAAGGATGGATTGTACAATGACAAACAATCACTGTGGGAAAAGCAGGTTTGACTTTCCAGAGCTTTTGACATTTCGGAAAACCATTGGCTCCCCATCACCAGCAAGTACGTTGCAGAAGAATGCAGGCCCAGTATGCAGAGCAGAATGTGGGGATAGTGAAGATGAAAAACCTCAAGAGCAACTGCAAGACACTAAATTAATTGTCACCCCTATTACTAAGTTGACTACCTCACACACTGACGATGCACACACGGGATCATCTAAAGTCTGCTTTATCGCTGCGGAGAGGCACGTCCTACTTCAAGATGAGCAGCCTCCAATTACTGAAACTGACAAGCTCAGCTCATACCCAGTAGATGATGCAGGTGGGGCATCAGCAGAGTCTCACACTTCAAATGACGCCAGCGCTGACATGTCCAGTCGTCCTGATTGTAAATGGCTGGGGAAATCACTTGAAGACGAACCCCCTGGTGGTTGCAATCTTCCCGCTGGAAATGACGAAGATGGGAGACAGGTGCAAAAGAGTGTCAATCAAATCCAAGTATTCCCCCTTAATACAGGTGATGAGAAGGTCAGATGTTGTTCTGATTGCACTTATGAAAGTACGCTACATGACACAGATTTCTGTAATAAATGGAGCCAATCTTCTGAAGTTGAAGAGAGTAATCAGAAATGGGACGATAATGGATTTAGTGAGAATATCCTTTTCAGCAACGAGGCAACTGGGAACTTGGCAGAAGGTGAAAAAAATGGGGGGAAAATATTGGAATTGCAGATTTGTGAAAATGAAAATGTTGTTGTCTGTCATGGGGAAACAAAAGGCCAAGTTAATGAGAATGACATGAGCAAATATCCCATCCCTACTGCTGCTGAAAGCGCTGAGGGATCAATTGTTTCTCATGGTGTGGTATTAGCCAGAAGCATTGTAATTGAGAATGTGAGTCTTGAAGCTGATGACTTCTGTGGGGCAAAAGGAGAGCATGCTGCTGGCAAGATGATAGCCAAAGCTTGGAGTGAAACGGCTGATCACACAACAGAGACTCCAATGCCTGCAAGAATCAGTCAAGAGCCTGCAGAAGGAGATAATGATGCAGGCCCTCTCGGTGTAATTGACCCTGCAATCTGGAGTGAAACTGACAGGGAGGCTGAAGAGAAACGCTGTAACTCAGAGAGCACTGCAGGTGTAGAATTATCTCCAACAGTTACAGTCTGTAAGATGGAAATACATCTTCCACTCAGTTCTGACGTCAGGCCTTCACAGGAGGTTTCAGCCCCCGACCAGAACGGGCAGTTGAATCAGCAAAGTGGAACACAGCAGAGCAAAGATGAAAAAGAGGACTTATTGGTATGTCAGTCATACACAGAACCACAGGCTTGTTCCATCATTAACAATGGAACACACAACAAGTCTGGCAATGAAGGCACCTGTCATTGGAAATCCAGTCCCAGCAGCAGTCCGTGCAGACCTGCAAAGCCAGTATCTGCTGGGGATGGAAGACGAGAAAGCCATGATGCTGGGGGACATCAAGAGCAGGATCATTCTGGCTGTTTTCCTGGCAGTCTTGATCACCTAAAGACACAGGAGGTTGGATATTTACAAACCGAAATTGCCAGAATGGACGGGGCAACTGAGATAAAAGAAAGAGAAGAAATGACAAGGACTGACGAACATGGGAAATCAGAAAACCCAATGGACTTAGAGGAAAAACTTCAGCAACAAAATGAAATACACGAAGAAGACACAACGGAAAATTCAACTGGGGATTGCGTCAATGTCTGGACAGAGGGCAAAATAAGTAAATATGGAAACAAAGTTACACATATTGATGAAGAATTAGGAAATAACCTTGAATGCTTTTCTGATCACCCATACAGTGCTGTAATTCGAACAATAGAAGAGACAACTGAGGAAAAGGAAAGAAAAGAAGAGGCAAGTGTTGGAGAAGAAACTGATGTGCATGGTAACTCAGAGATATTAGTGAAATCAGAGGATGGTCATCAGCAACAAAATCAGCAGAAAGGAGACATGACTGAGGCATCACCTGATGAATGTTCCAGTGAATGGACAGAGGGCAACTTGAGTAAAAGTGGCACCAAATTAAACCTAGTTAGTCAACATGAACAAGGAAACCTTTGTTTCTCTGATTACCAACACAGAGCTGAGACATTCATGGCTGAAAATAAAGATGACCTTTTGGCTTTCACTTTTCCTCCAACTAGTGATGCCGTTGTGCCAGGTCCACATGAATTCATCCATTCACAAAATGCTGAGACCAATGCTACAGCCCTAAACCGTAGTGACAGATTTTCCCCAGTGCCATCTGCTTTCACTTTCTACGACCGTGTGCCGGGGGCTTTTGACACTTTCGAAAAGATGCAGCTCTCACTAGATGATGATGACGATGATGCTGGCCTGAGCAGCAACCCTCTCCTTACCAGCCTGCCTGGGCAGCTGTTGAAAACACTCCAGCAACAACTTTACCACTCCAAGCCAGAGGCAGAGAGCAATGAGCATGAGGAGGTACCAGAAGAGGAGGAGGAGGAGGAAGAGGGCGTGAAGGAAATGGAAAGATTTGAGTGTCACAGTGAGAACATGGCAAATGGATTTTTAAGCAGTGATTACATTTGTAACGAACTCCCAAACTTTATCTCAGCAACAGACGTTATTGCTCTCGGATGGCCAGAGCAACAGCCTAACTGTAAATCAGCCTGTAATTCCTCTGAGTGCTTCCAGGATGACTTAAACCCACAGTCAATGTCCTCCACTGTTTCCTGTAAGAGCAACAGTCCAGCCTCTCATGTGAAGGACAGCCCCAAGTTTGAGATGAAAAAACAATTCGACACGGTCTTGAAAGAGCTGAACTTGTATTTTGATATCAGTATAAGTGATTTTGCAAGTGACAGCAGAGCATCGTCACCTAAGCAGTGTGGTGATACAACTGAAGCCTTGGAGAGCGACACTTCAAACTGCAAAGAACATCTCAGCAGCCCAGATCTAGGACACCATAGAGACACATCATCAGGTAACTACAAACAGTATGACTCAGTTTTTACTGTACAGTATACAATTAATACCTCAAATAATTCACTTGATGTTGATGTTGTCATGTTGATAGTTCTACATTTTGGGAAACACACTTATTTGCGCTGTGTTCATTAGTGATCTTAAGAGGTGTTTGAAGGCTTTGTTTTCACTTTGGACAGACCTAGACTAGCTCATTCCCCCTGAAAAATCAAAGTACACGTCAAATAAAATTATCACGCTGATGTTTGTTCAAGTGTTCATTTTTCTGATAAGTTTGGTTTTAATTAGTTATTTGATGCTATAAAAAGGGTGTGTGATGTCATAATTGACAACTTGTGGTGTGCTCACAATTGGTTCCCGCGGGTGTATAGGCGGGACTCTGGCTCCAAACGATGTCACCAACGCGAGATGGCAGCTCTTGTATCTGGAATATTTTGGCTTCATTTTTGTAGAGTGGGAGGAATGGAGACGCGTCGTCTATCTTTATGTACAGTCTATGCTGTAGCCTCATATTTAGCAAACAGATAGGAGTGGGGTATCTATCTTCTAATCTAATTCTCAGCAAGAAAGTGAAGAAGCATATTTCCCAGAATGTCAAACTATTCTTTTTACCAACTGAACTATGTAAACTACTCTCTCTCAAAAAAAAGTGCATTTTAAATTCAGTCAGTATAGGCTTTTTCTTCAAATTTCCAAATATTGAAAAACAGTTTAGGCATTTGTCAAAGGTGTCATACACAGTCTTTAAAAATAAAGCTAAGCTATTTCCTCTTTACATTTTTGACCAAATGAAGTGAGAAGTCAAGCTCTCATATTTAGATTGAACACTGTGTAAAAGCATTGTTAGATAATTGAATCAAGGACAAACACTTGACTCAGCCTTGTATAATATGGAATATTTCACATAAAAAAATGACCATGAGGTTTAAGAACAGGCTGTCAGTTTTTTAATAATCTTTATTTACACCATGATTATGTTCAGACAACGATACCATATAAAATGATAGACCAAACTCTGCTAGTACTTTATTCCGACTGCACTGTGTGTTGCATGTCTATTATTTAGATGATGCTGATGAAGACCGCAGCCTGGATGTGTGTGGAGGTGATCCAGTGGTTTCTTGTACCTCTGTCAGTGGTGACGGTGAGCAGGAGGTGCCACGTGGTAGCCACCTGTGCCAGGAAGCACCCATGAACACTACAGAGAAACACAGAGGTTCACAGAGTTTTCTTTTTATAACAACAATAAAAAAAGGGTATTATATTTTGAGGAACAAAAGAACCAAATATCAACAAAGTGCCCCTGTGAACAGTGTTGATAACAAGGGTGTAACTACATTTAAATTAAAATAATGGTTTGCTCAACCAGAAAAGCAACATTTTCCACAATTAAAATGACACGTCTGAAAAAAAATAGTTTAATCAGAGCTAAATGTTCTTTTATTCCATTGTTTTTAGTGTTGCATGGTTAACACTGCTTTTCCAGAGTGTTGGGTGATAGACTTGAAAAGGTCAGCTAAGTTAATTCAGTGAGGAAATACAATTACGTTTATTGATTTGTCTTTTCAAATTGACAGAGCGTCTTCTCATGAATGTTCAAATATTCATTTCGCTTCCCCAATAAGCTGCAGTGGAACGATAACACCACCATGAATGCAAAAACGTTGTTTAAGGGTAAACAGAGCAACAAATAAGACTATATAAATAAGAATAATTAATCGCTCCTGGCTGTCTTTGACTGTCAATATGTTCTTATTCAGAGCCCCGGGAAATTGAGCAGAAAAGGAAAATGTGGTCTCCGTCCTTCATGTGTCGACCATTCTTGGAACAGCTGAGCCAGAGTGAGTTTCATATTGTAATGGCAGATAAAAGACTGAAAAGCCCCTGATCATTTTATTGATAAAATGGTGGGTCCTTTTTGGACAAGAGTCATATTTGTTTCAAGATTAAAAAAGAAAGAACATTCAAAAATCATTTGAAAGGTTTTTAATGTCTTGACACGATGCCTTGACTGGTGTCCAATGGTATGGATCGGTCTTGACATTTTCTTAGAATAAGTGTAAATTATTTTGGTTTTATTTTTCACCACATAAAAGCAAACTGAAAATGACACAGAAAAAAAAAACAAGCAAAGAAAAGAAAAAGACAAACAGTATAAGCATAGAAGTACAAAGTGTGACACCTGATCCTGCTGCGCCTAGTCTCACCCAAGCCCACAGGAAGTGCGCCAGGCTTTGAAGCCAATTTGACATAGTGGCTAAACCGTGTAATTACAACTTCCAGGTCCGTCACGTGATGCACACTGGCCCCAAGAGACTTTTTCCCAAAGACTTACATTGTGAAATCAGCGGATATTTTTTTTTTGAGGTACATCAACTTTCCAGTACGAACACTTAAATAGCCCTTATTTAAATCATTATGTCCTAAAAGTTGTAAAATTCACTAATAGCCGAATCCAGAGTTATTTTCCTAGGCATTGTCACTGTCGTTCATGTGAACGAGCCGAAGACTGAGCGGTTGGGAGGCCGGTTAAAGGAAATCCTAGTGTGCTTTCTCTATGGGCCGCACGATTTTGATCATTCTTGATTTTGTACCCGAAAGTCAAACTTTTTTGGCCTCATGCACCACTGAGGACCTTCCATAGGAATGAACGGGGCCCTGCCTCCAACACTGTACCCAGCTCTCGTTATACATCCATGGTCTCACCCTTTCTTTCCTTCTCCTCATTTTGCTGGTCTCCACTGCATTATGAACCCAAGTGTGTCTGCTGGGAGATAAGTGGGCTGACCCCGAATATTTAACAAAAGAGGCAGTCTAACAACCTGCCTACCTGCAGATGCAATGTGTTCACCTTGTCAGTTTGAGGGAAAAAGTCTAATAGCATGGCTACTCTCTCCACACATTGAGAAGCATTATGTTAATCTTGTCAGCTTCGGTAAAAAAGCTGAAAGTTTGGTCACTGTGGGATCTTTGCAACCATTAACAGAAAACAATAGATATCTTCAGTGTAGAGTATGGAGGCGTCTGGGCTGCCTGGCTGGTGCATACTGTGTTGTTAGCTATATTTTTGTGTTGTGTTTTTGTGTGCAGGACCACCAGAGCAGTCCAGGAGGCTGGAGCCTCTGAGAACATGCACACGGCCACTCCGGGTTGGACTTTCAAAGAGAGCCAAGACCAAACACCTACACCGTCCTCACCCCTACAAATGAACATCGGAAATGCATTCAAGGTGATGAGTGTTAAGGAAGCTCTTAGCCTTCTTTGTTGCCGTGTTCAACCACTGAAGTGCTGTTTTCTGATTATTAGTATTGTTCATGGTTTTCTTGAGCTTCTTCTCTTTCTTGGTTTTTGTGAGTGGTTCTGGTTCCTGCACATTTTAACGGCCGACTCCACAACATGT
Organism: Maccullochella peelii; assembly: GCA_002120245.1. NCBI lineage: Eukaryota > Metazoa > Chordata > Actinopteri > Centrarchiformes > Percichthyidae > Maccullochella > Maccullochella peelii. Next base: position 51,772 of record LKNJ01002072.1, read on the forward strand.
CCTGTTACATTTACACATTTACATGCATCCTCTCACTGGAGGTTCCCATATAATGGTCTGCTGCTGTTTGCCCACTGAGCAGCGCAGCTGGGGACTAAGTGTCTTGCCTAAGGGCACCCTGACAGTATTTGGTAATAAAAGAAAACCTGCTTCCTGTCCACATTTGCCTTGCTGGAAAAATATTCTGGTTTTTAAAATATTTTACCCAATATTTATTTATTTATCTATTTATTTTTTTATTCATTTACCAGCTTCTTTCCAACAAAATGTGCACATTCTTGCTGGTCTTGGTTGGTTTGTTACATATAATTGGTCTTTATGTGTTTCACTGTAGGTGTATTGATGCAGTATGCTACTTGTTCCTGTTATGTGTGGGCGTATTCAGTCAGGATAAATAAGCTGAGTGTGTTCTCTTACTGTTGTGTTCTGCTTTTACCATTAAATAGGTTCACATGTTCTGTATGCAACATATCCTTGAGTAGTTCTGTGGGAGGTGAGCTGGAGTTCAAATTTCATCTGGCACTGAATTAAATAACATAATTGCATATAAAATGTGTTTTCATGTGTATACAATACATCACTCTACCTTTAGGCAAGACATATCCATGCTCATTACTGTGACAAACAAGGAACATTTACTCTTTTCTGATCACTCAGGAAAAGCAGTGTTACTCATAAGTCTCTGTCTAGTCTTCCTCAACAAAAGTTATTGTTTGTTAATCTCTTCCACTACACTTCCGTCTTTTTTTTTTCTTCAAAAAATGGTCTCACTACAATGAAATGGATACTGTGGGGATCATCTCACATAAATACAGTTGTATCCACAAGAGTATCATCTTTCCAGTCATGCCCAATTTATGCAATTCTAATACTGTTTAGGGATCCCCAGAAATATTATTAAAATAGGTGAAAATAACACATTTATACTGCATTTATAAAACATGCATGGTTTTTGCCCAAAACTGCATGGGATTAGGATAAAGTGGGCATGTCTGTAAAGGGGAGACTTGTGGGTACCCATAGAACCCATTTTCATTCATGTTCAGATATCTTCAGGTGAGAGCTCAAGGGACCCCTTTGAAAATGGCCATGCCAGTTTTTCCCTCGCCAAAATTTTGCTTAACTTTGGAGCGTTGTATAGTCCCCTTCCCGACAAGCTAGCATGACATGGTTGGTCTTTTTCAACAACTTGGTCAGGTAAATGTACTCTTTGTTATCGTAACAGACAAACACATTACAGCTTTAGTAACACCAGGGTGTTACCACTACTGGAGCACAACATAACGGTAAATAATAATGATTACAAATTCTTTCCTCCATATCTTTAAACGCTCTGATAAGACTGTTGGCTGTATTAGAGTGTTTGCTGAAAAGCTTCTAGTGTCATAGAAATGCAGCTTACCTCATTAAATGCTTAACTGGTTTCCAGGTACAACAGGTAGTGAATTGATTTTAAAATGGACTCAGCACTTGCCGTAGTGGCTGTAGGCTGTGGAAGTGACACCTCAGCTCAAGTTATAACGATGGTATCAGGGGGGCTTTTTGGGTTTGTTTACCTGCCGTCCACAGCACCCTAAACGGGAATGAATAGGTTTGTTTTTATTCTTAAGTCAGGCTGTTTTTTCTAGAACATGGCGTGCATGTTGGAGACAGATCCAGTGGGTAGAGGCAAGTAAAACAATGACAACTTGACAACTTGTACCTGCTTAAAATAATAGCATAGTCGTATTGTCAGTGCTTACTTTTCCTCACTGTGTGCTATAAAACAAAAACAGGCTAAAACTGCCCTGTAAACTATTTTGTAATCTAAAACTTACTTTGGTTCATTCCCTTATGTCCTCTTTGTAAAGGAGCAGAATGAAAAAGTAGAAATTACATGACACATTTTTTTCCATAAAGATTTTTCTCTTATATCTAGCTACAATTGTTTCTTTTGTGTTGAGTCCCCTCAGTGTACTCTCCCAATTATTCACTGATGTTTTTCAGGACTTTGGAATAACATTTTTTTCATGTCCTGATCACATCTGTGAATCAAAATGGTGGGTGTTTTTTTGGGGAGCATTTTGTTTCAATGAGCAAGGTGCCTCAGCTGGCAGACAGGCAAGTGCAAATCAAAAAGAAACAACGCCACGGTATGGCTTTCCAAAAATAATTGGATTCAGACGCTACACATTCAATCTGCCTTTTTAATCAGGCACAGTCTGTGAAGGCTGGGGGAGTTGAATTAGATTTTTTTTCGATTGATAATGACTTTGTCAGTGCTAGTTGTGTCTTGAGCCGTATTTGTCAGTTTGTTTGCTGATTTGTTGCGTGGCTTAATCTCCACATGGATATAGATATTTTTCCCCCCTTTAGCTGAAAGCTTATTCTACTCATTCGCTGGTAATTAAATTTTTTTATTCCTACAAACGGACAACTTCTTAATACATTATTATTATATAAATTTCTATTATTCTAACTAACTTTTTATTCTAACTTAATATTCCATTCATTGTCTTTAATGAGGTCAAATTCCCATCTGCAGTTGCTGGAACAGAGTTTCATCTATTGTTATTTCTTACTGATTACACACAGGCTGGTAATCTTCTGGTTTTAGTTACTCTTCACTTGAAGTGTAGTGGACTGTGTTACCTATGTACTATTCTTACATAATTGTCACATTTCAAAATGAAAGCATGATGGGGAATTAATTCCAGACAGTTATACAGTTAATGAACCAGACTATTATTATTAGAAAGTCTGTTCTGTTCTAAAAATGCATTTGGCCTACATACTGTAGGTAAATCTGAAAGTAGACTTTTGTGAATTTGGAAACACACCAACTGCTGCAGCTACCGGATGACAAATGTGTCTATAATAAATCAGATCACCTATATGGTTGTTTTATAAAGTTTTGATTTTCATTGGCATATTATTATCAGTTATTACCATGTACTCGTGTATAATGTTGACCATGTTCACCATCTTAGTTAAGGATGTCAGCTTGCTAACATTTGCTAATTAGCACTAAGTAGTGCCAGATGAAAAGTCGGGGGATCACCAGAGTCATTAGGATTCATCCTCTTGGGACCATGACAGTCTGTACAAAATTTCATGACAATCCATCCAATAGTTGTTGAGATATTTCAGTCTGGACCAAAATGGTGGACCTACAGGCCGACATTACCATCCATTAAGCCTAAGTAGTAAAATACAACGATGTGCTTGCTCTAATTAAATTGCCTGGACAGGAGACCTGTCGGAGCGCAACAAACAGCAGCGTTGGTTAAATAATACTGGATCCTCGCTGACTCACGACGGAGTCAAGATGAACTAGAGAGTCACTGGTGGGGTGGGATGAGGTGGCAGCTAGGACAGCTGTTCTGAGGTTTTATTAAAGCTCTGCACACAGAATGATCAACAACACTGCTTTATGAATGCTTCAAACATGTCATTGCAGACAAATTTCACACCATATGGTGCCTGAAAATTGACTGTAGATGAAATAACCTTTGAACTCAGTGAACTATGCTGTGTCTGTAATCACTCCTGTGTTTGCTCATTCAGTACTCCCTATATAAAAGACACTGGATAGTTCACTCTATAGTGAGCAGTAATGGAGTTTTCAGGTACATATCATTTTGTGTCATCACTGACAGATGTTAAGACCCACATTAGAATTTTTTGCATTTAACCCTAACTATATAATGTGACCCATTGTATTGGGTGATTGTTAACAGATGTCTTGTTATGTCATGGGCACTACTTTTTTGTTTGAATTTATATAGTGGATAAATTGACACACTCAGAATTCAAACACCCAAATAAAATGCAGACAGAAAATATAGGTCACTATATAGTGAATAAGAACCAACATAAAGTGTCTTAGTGCACCTTGTTGTGAATCTTTAAAGACATATTTTTTTATTATATATAAAACAGTTATTTTCCATTTGTTGTCTTGAGGCAACATTGTGCAGTTAGGCTACTTGTTAGGATAATATTAGGCTCAACAAAGAGACAAAGAGACATTACAGCTTTAGAAACAGCGAAAAGACTTCAAAGGCTGCAGTGGAACCAGAAGTTAACTCTTTTTTCTTTCAAGGTCTTACAAAATGTACCCCTCCCCCTTCTCGCCAAAGCTTCACTGTAATTCACTTACCACAAATAATCATCTCTTAGCATAACCCAGGGATCCGAGTTGTCAAACAATGCTCGAAATGAAACCTGGCAGTGATTTACATTCCTGTGTTTTTAATTCCCTCCCCACCACCAAAATTAAAGGGATTAGGCATGCACACATTTGTTTATTTTCATTAGGCGGAATGGAAGACGGGCATTATCCCAGCGTGAGGGTCCAAGTAACATTATTATGCTCGTGGAGAGACCTTGAAGATGTGGAATACGCACACTTCCACCTCCCTTTATGCCCCTTGAATCATTTGCATAGTTCTTCGGTGTAGGAAGAACCATTGAGGCCTATACTTAGAAAGCTTATTACTGGAAAGCTAGAGGATAATTAATGGGCATCAGCCAACATGCCTTCAATATTTCACCGGCTAGCAAGAGCAGTTATTATACAACTTTGAATTGCATACTTCTTCTTTGTGGGCGATGCAAAGACTTACAAGCAAAAAATGTCTATCAAATGTGGAAATAAAGGCTTGTTTCTCCTGTGCAAAGAAAACACAACAGCTTTATCTTCTTCTTTCCACTGTTATATTGAGTACACACTGGGGCCTTAAGGTATCTGTCTTTATCAAAGGGTTGTTTACATTGTTGACTGTGTTTCAGTGCAGTAGCTGATGCATCTATGCGTTATTATCAAAGGAGAAGCTGTAGTGCCTAACTGTCTGCAGCAGACTACAGCATCTTTCCAAAGCATGCAGGGCTTAAGCTAAGAGTTTGCCTTTCACACACATTACAGCACTGTATGTATACTCATTCACTCACTCACACACACACACACACACACACACACACACACACAAACTAAGCCTGCATGTATTTGTTGCCTTTTTCAGATCAATAGCAATCACTGGGCCACAGCAGCAGAATCAGATGATTGACTCGGCTCGACTAAAAATACACTGAAATATCCATCGCCTCTGCTCGCTATTGAGTTCACTGCTGGACATTAATGCCATGAAAGTGACCAGAACTAAACACTTTTGTCATTTAATGGATACTGTTATCATAAGTGCATGATACTCTTCATTTTTAATCTGATGGGATTTCACTGAAAAGCAGCTCTAGCAGAGAGCCTATAGTGGACCAGGGCAAAAACAGAGTTCAGTGGAGGTTTCATACATTTAAAGTTGTTGAATCACACTTGATTTATCTCGCCCAACATCTAAATATCCTCAAAAGTGGACCATTTGTGAACACTCGAAATATATCCCACTGCTGTTTCGCTCAGGTCGACCTGCACAGTAATCTCTACTTTTGGTACTTTGGTGGAGCAGAATGAAGGGTAGTGGGCCGAGAGAAAGGACAATAAGAGGATTTCACAGTCAAGTGTTATGACACAACTTTGCGTTATTGTTTTGCCTGCTCCTGAAAAGCTCTAATTAAATTGCCTGGACAGGAGACCTGTCGGAGCGCAACAAACAGCAGCGTTGGTTAAATAATACTGGATCCTCGCTGACTCACGACGGAGTCAAGATGAACTAGAGAGTCACTGGTGGGGTGGGATGAGGTGGCAGCTAGGACAGCTGTTCTGAGGTTTTATTAAAGCTCTGCACACAGAATGATCAACAACACTGCTTTATGAATGCTTCAAACATGTCATTGCAGACAAATTTCACACCATATGGTGCCTGAAAATTTACTGATGTTAACACAGACAGATGTTAAGACCCACAATGGAAATTTTGTATTGACAATGGAACCCATTGTATTGGGTGATTGTTAACAGATGTTATGTCATGGGCACTACTTTTTTGTTCCATTGTGGGAATTTGTGAGGGTATTATACAGTGGATAAATTGACACACTCAGAATTCGATTTTGGTGATGGTGTTGGACAGTACTGTCTAACACATTGCTCCAGAATCCCCTGTTTGAGGGTTGAGATCTGGTGACTGTTAATGCTGTGTTTATTTCATATGCGATGGATGGTAAAGATTTCCATGTTTATGACCTGCCAGAACTTACGTCATGGGATGACTCAGGATGGTTGTGCGATTGCAGAGTTGGTCTTGTGAGAATTAAAAATACTGTGCATTGACAGTATAACACTACATCCATTTAATTTGGGTTTAATTGCCTTGAATGACACATGTTGTCTGAGTTTGTTGGGTTTTCAGACATGTATTATTAAGTGGCAAGTATATCAGAGCTTTCAGGAAAATCCACATTTCCCAGTCGTAAATATGACCTGGATGTTGACGTGAATGCCATTTTTAAGACGGAAATTGGTAATAACAATAACTCTGATATGAGGTGAATGTGGCATATGGCAGCATATAATTCACTTCACTTTTATACTCAAAGGGTTCAGTGAGCCCTCTTGCCCTGTATGGAAACATCTACATTTGTTTTGTTTCTTCAGGTTTTACCGTTAATTTACCAGTCTGTATTCTGCTTATGCAAAATTGTATTATATAAATGTAATTTGTTGGAGATAAGGTCATGCAGTTATAGATAGTCATGACATGAAACGAGTAGTTTTACCTGCGTCTGAAGTCGATGCAAAAGTATACTTTCATCTTTACACGCCTGCCAAAACCTGATTTTTGCAGCACCTATACTGCTTATTCTGTCAAGTGACTGTGTTAGGATGGCCGTGTAGCGGCTGGACTTCAACAGCAGGAGACTTGAGACAGAGGTTAGGTGCAGACCAACCAGGTGTTTATTTCACCCACCATAAATCCATCACAAGAACAGTCCCCTTCACATAAAATACTGTGGCCCACAGGCCGCATGTGGTCCTGACAGCAGCAGCGCTTGATGGAAAGTGGCCGCCTTATATAGCCTGCCGCTGGCTACGACCTCGACCCCTACCACAGTATGAGGACCGCTATCCCTTACAATGCATCAGAGAAACTGAAACAGCAGATTTAAGTACATCAACACCCCTACACTAATTACCACATGGTATCTCCCGGAACCTTCAGATTGGCGCTCAGATACCCTGGGGACTCGTTTAGCCTGAACACCCTGAAGAGGAGACACAACAGAGGTGAGTGACCCAAACACAAACAATGCACATTATACCACTGCACACTTAAACAGTGAACACTAAATTCAATCCATAGATTTGGCCAAGCAGATTATGCTAAGGTAACCAACTAGCCAAACTAAATGTATGTTTGTCTTTCCAGGGCTGACCTCCAATCACGTCCATCTGCAAACGCACATCATTAACACATGCAGCAATTTCAATAAAAGCATTCAATCATTCAAGTTTGTGTGAATTTATTTATTTTACCAGTACCGTATACACATTACATTCATTACAGACTGCTTGAGTGGTTTAAATGTTAAAGGTCACGACTGGTGTTAAGATTTTCTTCTGTACAGCTAAAATGACTGCTATAACTGCTATTAAGTCATATACCATACCTCAGAGGTGTCTTTGGATGGATGGAGTTAAATTATGACTTATTTCTCACAGTGTTTTGACTTTGTAGGTCAGAACTGAACGGCTTCTGCCACACAATAAATCATCATCAGGGTCCATAAGATCAAGTGCTGTCGTGGGCATCAGTAAGATCTGCTGCTGAGCGATGAGGCAGATGGTTATTTTAGTGAGGCAAAGTCCAGATGAGTGTGTGGAGCCTGAATCAGGGCCAGGGCCTATCAGCTAAAAGAGCGTAGGTGGGGCCATTTAGTGATGGCCTGAATTAACAAGTGCCAAAATCTCTCATAATTCCATTATGGTACTTCATTACATACATGCTGCAGTCCCATTTTAATCCACCCACACTCTGAACACTGGCCTTTTGTATCCCAGCTGTCTCCAGAGTTCAGGTTTGAAGGCTAAAAACTGTACATTGCTATTCAGATATGCAAAATGTAAAAATAATCATGCTGTTATACATTAGAATTTGTGAGGATTCAAGAAGGAATTCATGTCTTTGATTGGCATTTAAGGTCTGCAAACTCAATACAGATTTTATAACATGTTCACATTGGGCTGATTAAACAAGACAATATTCAAAGTGTGTGTTAGTGCTAAAGCGCAGTCACTGAGCTGACATGAAAATGAGGGGCTGTCATAAATTCACCGCACCCACTGACTAATCGCTGTCTGCCTCTCAGCTAACCCCACAGGCATGATGGGAGAGGGCATTAATCTGCAGAGGACTAGCTGGGGAATTTGTTCCCTCATCTTAGAAAACTGCAGTTTGTTCCGTTAACCTGTTTAAAACGAACAACTACTTTAATGAGCTGCCAATATTAAAAGTGAAGTCACTTAAATAAAATAAAGCAAATAAAACAGTCAGGGCACATCCTGGAGAGTCAATCTGTTTTAGAACAGCTCCTGTGGACTGACTGCCATAGAAATTTGATAATGTTTTAAATGGGATGAGCTTTGCTTCTTCTGGGGAAACTGCTTGATAAAGCTGGAGCGTTCAGCACAACTGTGACCGGATTGAACAGAAAATTGATGCTTTTTCTAAGCAGATATGCCGGCTTTCTGAACCACATTTCCAAGACAGTATTATCGAATATTTCATGGCTGCTATTTCACTTTACCAGTCAAATGACAATTAATCTGTTTATTGTAGTTGTTTGACTTGGTTCACCAGTGAAGAAATGCTGCGGAGCAGAAGCTTAGCGGTGCAAGCAAAGACAGAAGACGTATTATTTTCTTTCAACATTTAATCAGATTTATGATTTTTCTCTGAGAAAAACTGAGAAGCATTATTTTTCCAAGTGGATACTCTTTGAAATGGCTCAGCGATGTCCTCATACACATGCCAGGCACGTTCCACATTTCTGGTGAATGATGTTGGGACTTTTTGCTTGTGACCCCAACAGCATTCAACTGTGATAGGGGTATGTGGTGGAGGAAATTACAGTATTTGGTCTGAATTTAAAAAAAAAACCAACACAAAGCAAGAAAATCAGTTGTGGGATTTTTAGCCATGCTAGTGGTTGGGCTCTAGGGGTGCCAATGTCGGTTAGTCGGTCCACCACTTGCACTTGATGCAAAGTGAAATATTTTCGGATATATTGCCATGAAATTTGGCACAAATATTCATGGTTCCCAGACAATGAATCCTAATGATTTCGATGATCCTCAAACAAACATTGCGAGCATGTTAGCACGCTGACATTAGCATTTAGCTCAAAGCACCACTGTGCCTTAGTACAAGCACCACACAGAGCCACTAGCATGGCTGTAGACTCTTAGTCTTATCTGTTTACAAATGGCAGTTTAACTATGCAATTTACATTGAATTCATGGGAATAAGAGGCAGGAGTGTGGATTAAATAGTAGATTAAATGACAGTCAATGTAGGATCAAATGGTTTGCTTTAGTGGATTAATGGAAAGCCAAAATCCACACAACAGGCATTTTGACATGTAACAGTAGGAAAAGCAGCAGGCTTCAGTTTCAGGGTCCTGGTATTGTGGATGATGGCTCCTTTGGTGCCTTCAAATGGGGTCGTGTTTACTATGTTTACGAGAAGATTCCATATGAACCTCCCCCTCTTGTATTCACAACCTCAGAAGTGGAAATTTTCTGAAAGTTCACTTGAATAGAACAGAGTCACCGTTAATGTTATTTGCAACACCAGTGTTTTTCCTCCTATGACGAGACAAAACACTGTAAAAAAAAAAAAGAAATAAAAAATAAAAAGGCCTATATTCAGATGACCAAATGCAGGTAGAAACAGGGTGATTCTGTCAATATACAAAGTAGAAAAAATACTGTATTTCAGCGTTATGGTGTGTATATGAAAGCCTCAAGTGTATAAATGTAGACCTCGAGGGACAGACATTTAACAGGTATTAGAGGGGTGATTGACTGTGAAAGTGTTTTGTAATGTTTCCAGACGAGGCCTCTGCTGATAGGCTGACAGGACATGCTGTTTATACTTAACAGCAGAGGCAGAATAGATTCCTTACTGCCATCAGTGTTGCTGCATGAGTCACATCAAAGAAAAGTTACCTTCTTTGATTTCCAGTAACATAAGTGCTGAGGTGGCATAAGTAAGAAACATGCACGAAGCAGCACAGCAGTATTGATCTTGATCAGTGATGTTTGATTTGTTCAGACCTACACTATATTTGTTGCTCTGTTTGAATTTGTCTCGCCGGGGGTCCTGGAGTCAGCATTCCCTCTGGTGCCTAATTAGGTGTATTTATTTCAGCTGTGGGAGTGGGGAGTGGGGCTGAGGGTGTTGTCAGTGAAATTGTTTATAGTGCATTAATCCTCCAGACTAATTCTCATTCCACACAAACCCCCCCTGATTTGCGTGATGCTGATTTCATCATTGATCTCCAGGGTCATGATGAAACAGCTCTGGACACTGCTGCTTTTTATACATAACACACAGAAATGATGCCTATATATTGACGTGCTTCCCATAAACTGTCGAGTGATTGGTGGTGGCAAACGGAGACAGATGAGATAGAGGTGGAAATGACTGATCGCGTGTAAGAACAGGAACATTGTTGATGTGTTACTGCATCAGTCTGGGAAATCTATTGCTGCTCAGATCTTTTCGTCTGCCACCAAGAATAAATCTATGCACTGAGTGGACAATTTAACATTTGTACTTCAGAATTTATAACTGACATGTTATCTCTGGCTGCTGCAGAAACTGATGTAGCCTTTTATTTGAGGGACTTTAACCACTGGACAATCTGACTGGGAAAGGTATTTTCCTGCTACATAACCAGGCTACTTCACTAAATTCCCAAACGTCTAAGCTGCACTCAAAGGCCTGACCCAGACTGTCTCTTTTCTCTTGATTATGACAAAGCACTTTGCAGCATCCTGACAGCCTAGAATCAACATCAAGATACCTAAGCCCTTCATTCACAGACTGAGGCTGTTTGGTCAGTATCCAGTTTGGAACCTTATTTATATATGCTGTATTTGCATTAAATAAATGTCTCTTTTGATGTACATTGAACTCTATACAGTATTTAATGGTACAATGTGATGACCATAAAAGGATTCGGCGGAGGTAATCAAAAAACAAATACAAGCAATATTGAGAGCTACAAGTGATAAAACCAATATGCAAAGTTGAAAAGGTTTGGGGGCTCTTTAAATGTACACAGCTGGAATTTGAAGTTAGTTCATAATGTTACCAGCAGTCACAATTTTGGGACTTACTTATTCACTCTCCTGCAGAGAGTTATGAGAAGATCAATACCACTCTCACATCTGTACCTCAAGTATGGAGCTGGAGCTAGGAGGTGATTAGCTTAGCTCTGCATAACGACTGAGGGTAGGGGGGGAAACAGCTAGTGTGGCTAATTCAAAAATCCACCTACCAGCACCTCTAAAGCTAACTAATTAACATTTTCTAGCAAAAAATTAACTATTGAAAAACAACAATTTGCTGTAAGCTAAATGTGAAGCAAGAGCCAGGAGGTTAGTTGAGCTTAGCACAAAGACTGGCAACAGAGGAGAACAGCTCGTCTGGCTCTGCTTAAAGTAACTCCAAAGCTCAATAATTAACACATATCTAGTTTGCTTAATCCCTACACAAACCAAAATGTAAAAATGTTGTTGTCATTGTGAGGTTGGCAGGCAACTAGTGGAGACGCTGCACAGAAGTAGAGGCCAGAGGCATTGATAGACAGTTGTTTGTCAAGAGATATTTTCAGCATGTGAAGGCCAGTTCAGACCAAAGATTCGCGATGAGATGAAACTGTTTTAGAACGTTGCAGCGGTGTGAACTGGCCCGTCTCAGCTCAACTCAAGCCGGCTGATGGCGTCACCTGCGACTCAGCTTGTCAAGTTGCAAGTGGCTGGTTTTAGAACGTTGCAGACCGGCGCATTGCAAGTAGTTGCAAGTTTCAACTCGTCTTGTAAAAATAAATTGTTGTTTTTACATGTCTGTTTGTGTACTGATTAGAACGAGATGTAACGTGTGAATTAGCAAGCTTTAAAGAAATTATTAGGTGTATGTTTGAACTTCAGACAGAACCAAGCTAGCTGTTTCCCCCTCCTTCCAGTCTTTATGCTAAGCGAGGCTAACTGCCTCCTAGGTCTAGCAGTGTACTTAATGCACATGTACCAATCTTCTCATCTTACTCTTGGCAAGAAAGCGAATCATTTCCCAAAATGTCCGACTATTACTTTAATAATATATAAAACAATGGAATGCTCCTATTCATCAATACAGGTCTAATTTTGGGTGCATGGGTGCAGAAAAAAAAGAGTAAACTGTATTCCCCTTAGTTTTGTCTGTCCCTGTGGTCCCCTGCAGGGTGTCATGTCATAAGGACTGTGCAAGTGTGAAAAGGTTTGACCTTTTCACATGAGGGTTTGTCAATACTCGGATCCAGTATCACGCCTCTTCAATCAGCCGTCTCACACATCCCTACAGGGATTAACTGATGTGTCACAGAAAAAATAGTGTATCGGCATATCTATCTAAATCATCAAGAAGCAGAAATGAAATGCCAGGGAAGATAGGGGTATTAGTGCTACTGATGAAATAATATGGTGAATTGGGGGAAGGTGTTGAGTGTGGATTGGTAATATAAAAGAAAAATAGATGGATGAGAGTTGATAGATGAGCAAACAACCTCTTTTGCAACCCAGTGAGAGCAAGAAATAATAGAAAAACAACAGCTCTCAGATCATCTCGATGTTTGTATTTCTTCAGAATGAGAACAACAGATCAATCCAGTTTAGAGAGCAATGTGTTTTAATGCGAGGAGTTGAACTGAGATTTAGACTGCCATCTTTCCCTTTTTTTTTCACTTTCCCTCCTTTCCAGAGAGAGGGCCATGAGGGAGCCACTGCTGCAATGCAGCAAATCAAATCGCGACAGTCTATTAAGTGTTTGTGATTGCGAGACTCTCCCTTGTTTCACTTTCTCATTTTCACTTTGATTCCTCTCTGGTTGTCTCTCTCTGTGGTCAGACATTAAAATAAATGAACACTAAAGAAGAAGATTGGAAGATAAAAAAAACAACAACATATCTGTGTATTTTGATGATGAGGGACTTGTAATTGATTTAAAAAACACACTAGAAAATCTATTTTCCCACTTCATGTAATCACGTATCTTTGTATCTTCTTTATTTTTTTCTATTATATAAGGAACTGATTTAAGAAACACACAAAGACTGCACCATTGGAGTACATTCAAAAGGCCATTATTGACATATAGAATTGACCTGGACACCATTTCAAATGACTGCACTGTTGCACTGACGTAAAGTTCAGGGATATCCTTTGTTCCCTTCAAGGTTCAAGCCTTACATCTGCCACCTATTTACTTCCAGAGGTATTGCACAACCACACTTCTCCGGAGCTTTCAACTACACTGTGCATACAAACTGTACAAACTTATTATAAAAAACTCTTTCATACAATGCTCAGCCAAAGAATGCACTGACATACTGGAAAGAGAAACTAAAGAAAATATACAGTCCACACCATAGTTTCCTTTATCCACAGGCCAACCTAAAATGCTCGTGACATACCTCAAACTGTAAATGATGTCATGATAAGAAGCATAAAGCAGATTTAGATATGTAAATTAGGTTCTTATAAGGAAAAAGACATGCTTTTCTGAATAAATACCACTTGGATTAGCAGTTGTTTGCCTCATGATGATCACTGAGCAGAAAGCATAGCTCCCTCATTTCTTTATTTTCCGCTTCATCACTGCCTGTGCCATTCTACTCTATGTCTGTTTTATAAAATAATATAATCTTCAATAAACATGTCACACTAGACTTATGGATAATCAAATAAAAACTCACATCCTGCCCCTCAGTCCTCAATCCTTAACATTTGAGTTTGCTATCGACTCCAAACAACCTCCTCTTCCCAAACTAGGTGGACATTTCCAGCAGTTAGGAGGGCTGGAGAATTAGGCCACATGTAAAAATGAGTTGCTCTTTCCTTGACCCCAGTCAGCTGAGGCTGCTGCGCCTACATGTGCCACGCAGCGATAGTCAATATTTCTCTCCTCCTGCTCATCTCTTGCTGTAGCAGCAGTCTACACAGTAATGGAAAGCAGAGATGAGAAACACCCAGAGGTGTAGTGGTGCATACACACAGTATATGGAGTATAACCACCTCTGGCCAGGGGAATTTACTGTATACATTCAGAAAAACAGCTATGCTGTCTATCTATCTATCTATCTATCTATCGAACTGCACTAAAAAAATGAATGCCCTAAAGCTGCATTAATCCAGTATTGGGGGTTTTTTGGCTACTTGGGGGCAGAACTCCACAACAAACTTAAAATCACACACATTTGAAATATTTCGGCCATGTAAAGTTGATATGGCTAACTTGTTGGCAAGCTATTGCTGGTTTTTAATCATCCAGCAGGCACAGAGCAACATTAACATTCATTTGGAGTCATGTGTCTGGTAACCTGAGAAATTACCAATATTTACTCTCCTTTTAGCTCTGTTTTTGGTCTCCACCAACGGCTGAGGGAAATACCTGGCTCTTCAGTGACCAAATGCTTCGCTATGTTCACCAGTGGCTAACTTTGTCTGTTCAGGCAGTTTTCTAGACTTGAAACTCTCTAGTATGAAACAGCTGCCTGGTGCAGACGAAAATGACGCTATGAGAGCAGTGAGAGTGAACCAAAACAGTAAAGTTGTGGTCCGGACAGCTAAACAATGAACTGAAACTCACAATAAAGCTCTGTAAACTGAGGGGAGCTGCAGATTCATGTGATAATTCTGTGTAGGTTCATCACTACAAGCGACACCTTGCACATTGTCACACTGTTTTCAGATTGTCATTTGATACAATGTTATTCATAAAATAAAACTAATAAATAAAATTCCCTTTCTTTGCTGGTGTTCCATAACCTGCAAGCTTTGTGGACAGTAGCTAGCTAACACTAGTAGCTAGCTAATCATGCACAAGCACAGCCACAAATAGGAAGTGAACACACCAAAGCACATTGTTATTACACATATCGTCAACAAGAAAAAACTGTCAGATAATAATGAAACTAATGACTGATACTGACAAGCTAAATGGATGAGACAATGAGACCGAAGTAATGTCAGACGACATGACAAGTGTTTATTGTTACTTCAACTGGTGCTGATATTTCCAGACGTCTTAACAAACAAGCTGGTTCACCGTCCTTGTTTTTGTGTGCGAAAGCACCAGCGAGATTATTTATTTTGTTAAAAATATTAGCAAAATAATTACTGTCTGTGTTTTAATTGAATTCCTATAGAAATTGTATGAAATTGTTGTGTTTGTTTTGTTCAATGTTATGCAAGTCATGAGAAAGCTACAGCTCAATTGTTGTTCTACTGCACATATCCTATCATGTCCTGATATGCAGGCTTATCAACAAAAGTGGTGATATGAGCTGACAAGACTGAAGGCTAAAGAATTGTCTGTCTACAATTTGGTGCTATGATCTGCCTTTCTGTCCCTCTCCTCTGTTCCTCGCCACCTGCAGAGGTCTTTCATCTCCTAAACATCAGCATCAATTTTTCACCACCATAAATCACAGCCACCAACCTGTCAGACACATCAAGGCGCATTATGCAATGGAAATCGTGTCAGCACGTTTTTTAACAGCGCCGAAACGAGTTTCTTTCAACAGCACAGGATCCTACTTTGTGTCTATGAGCATAAGTTACAGCAGTATGAATATAAATGAGCGCTATGACTAAGCGTTATCTCACTGTCAGCATACAGTAAACAGCAGATCTCAAAGCGTTGCTGTTCCTCATTATTTGGCAACATCAATCCGCTTCACAGAGCGGGCGAGAGGTCCGGGATGACAAAGTTGAGCAACTGAGAGGAGCCGCAGAGAGAGACGGAGAGAGGAATTTTCATGTCAAACCCTAAGAAAAAGTGGAATTAATTTATGTTCTGCAGGTCGCCATGGGATTCATTGCCATGGTAACAGGCCATGTGCTACACCACCTTCCATCTGCACCTCCTCCCTCTTTTCTTTCCTACTCCCCTCCCTCAGCCATCACTCCTCTAAGGGAGATGACACTGGTTTCTTCTCTCCGTCACCGCTGCTGTCGAAGAATTAGCCGAATTGGATGATTGAATATTCACAAGATGTCAGACCCGCTCAGTCCTCCCATCACCCACCACAACATCCAGGGGACACGTCACACCCTCTAATTAACAATCACTCCGTCTCTCTAATTGTCTCACTTTCTATCCATCTCTCACTTGTTATCTCTCTTTCTCACCCTCTCTCAGCAAAAACAAACTATGTGTTGACACAGGGAGGAAACGGGGCCGAGCTGAACTGCAGCCCAGCGCTGGATGCTTATTTCCCCACTGAGTACTTGTATGATCACTGTGTGGTTTGTTGTTATTTGGCCTGTTTGTCTCTAAAGCCGTTAATAAAACCTTCAAGTGGAGCGCTTCTAATTTCAACAGGATGTATTTTATAGGATATGGTTTATAGAAACCATGCCGGTTAATATGGGCCTAGTGCAATCTCTAGTAGTGATAATTATTTTCATATTTTGTCTCTGGTGACCAGTGTAAACAAGGCATGACATACAACCACCCTGTGGAGATCACACTCTTGACTGTATGGCAGAGTTTCAAGTGAACTATGGGACCTACAGTACCAGAAAACATTCCTTTGAAGGCACTGACACTTTGATCTGCTCCCTATGGCTACAATAAGCAATCTAGCTCCGCTCCATATTGATATTTCTTTCAAAAAGAAAAGACAGATGATAAAGAATTAAATCAACATATGCACTTGTTCTCATTTACTATATAGAGGCGATTCCAGCAAAATGATGTTACAGCAGTAGAATATGCTTATCTTTCTGGGTTACCGTCATCAAAATCAATCAGGCTTGAGGAGTTTAAAGGTCATCATAGATAGAACTGATCAGAAAAACTTCAAGGGGTATTCTAGCAATTTAGAAATGCACTTCCATAAAATTGGGGGACTTCATCAGGGTTATTTTGTTAAGCTTTAGAAAGCCCCTCCTGTGCTACAGAAATCATTAACTTTTCCTTGAAACATTTATTTTAAGTGCTCCTTTAATGGAAAAGCTTTCCAACAGCAACCATGTATTTGAAACCATTTCACTATTATTACAGGTATTTCAGAAATGCCAAAAATGATAATTGTGTTACATCACGATCACAGTGTTTGAATTGAATTGTTTCTTTACCCTCCGACAGGACTTCACTGTAATTTTATGCTGAAGAACTACAGATGCCTGAGTGAAGTACAATATCAGACATGACCCATGAACCCTCATTGTCCTGTATATTTTGTGTAACAAACATAACATCTAATTCAAGGTTAACCAGCAGAAGGAAAGGGTTTTGAACACAAACATCACTGTAGTGCTACTAGTAGTAACAGCATAATTGGCAGAATATAAGAAAGTGTATGTTGCTGTAAAAAGGAACAAAATCAACATATCACCTAACAATCAAATATAATGAAATAAAGACTTTCACTGCCAACTTCACTGACAGCAAATAAAAAACTTCACACTGTGTGCCATGGTGGATCTATCATCACTTAAAAATAGAGCAGTGAATCTCTTGATGCTCGACTTACTGGAGCTTCAAAAGCTATGATACACTAGGCAAGTAAAACAATAACACTTTCAGTAGAGAGAAATATTGACATCTGGTTCAAATTACTGCAAACAATAAACGTGATCTCATAAAAATGTTTGCTGAAATATGGCTAGCGAAATATGCCCTCCTGCTTTGCCCGAAAATCTCCCAGTAGCTGCTGTTGACGCAGAGGATATTCAGTGGCTGAAACAAAACCCCATTTGCAGCAAATGCACACAGAGTGTGAGCAGCTATATAAATCCTTTGCTACAAATCCAGCCACAAGCAATTCCAATTGATTCCAGACTACATTTACCAAAGGATCCTTTCAAGGCCATCGACAGATTGACATACACACCCACTGCTGGGAAGCTCCAGAAAAAGCTGCAGTGGTGCTAATGTTGTACTCAGGGAAAGTCACACTAGATAAAAGCATCAGATGACTGCCTAAATCTGAAATGTGGCTCTTCCCTTATACATTTCCTCAGCTGAATTTCTAAAGGCAAAAAAGAAAGGGTTCGTGCTCTGGTTCTGTCTCAGTATGGAGATAATTGCCTGCTTCATGTGTTCCTTACATTTCTACCCTGAGTCTTAATGGCAACTCAAATACCAGAAGAGACAGCTATACTGTAAGTGAGTAACTGAGTCTTCTGGCCCATCTGCTCAACAACAGGCTTATAGGAAAATCTCAGGGGGGCTGAATGTTGTTTAACAAGCGCTCGGCTTGACCAGAGAGGAAAGGAAGAAGAAGAGATGAAGAGAAAGAGATGGAGAGAGTCTGAGGAAGAGAGGAGTGCATCAGAGAGAGGAACGTTTGTACTTTCAGTCAGCGGTGGCACGCAGGCAGGCAGGTTAGAGCTCCCGTCAAGCTTGCTCCAAGACACAATGAAACTTTAATGAAGTTTTGCTGCTGCCGCACAGCAATGCACAGTCTCAAGGGCATTGGAGATAGGGATTGGCTGGAGCATGCCTGGGGGTGCATGTTTCAACTGTCACTCAGTTAACACGGAGAGAAGCAGAGAGGTGAGCCCTGGTCACACAGTTTAAACGTGTTGCCTTTAGCAGCCCGTGTAGTCCACGCTCAGACCAAGGTCTTGTTTCCGGGTGGAGCCAAAGATGAGGAAAGGTGTCATGTCAGACTTGTCCCCGTCCTGATTTAACCGATGAGCTTGTCAGCTGCAAGTTAAATAATTTAGTGAGGGAGGGAGACGAAGGGCAGCGTACTGTTAACTTCTGTCTTCTGCAAAGCTCATGGAGCTCTGAGCCAAACCTTTAAATAAGAGTAAGATGCAAGGACAGAAAGAGAGGAGTGATGAGAAAGGAGCGAGGGAAATATAAATTGATTGAATATAAATGATCCAAGCGGGGGAAATTAGTGTGTTCAGGAGAATGACTTTATGAGAAAAACAGCAGAGCACTGGTCATTTCTTCAAACAACTGAAACCTATGTTCAAGGTTTCCTGGCAAGCGACCTCTTGTGGCTAGGAATGGGCTCCCAGACAGAAAAATACCTGGATTTATTAGGATCCGATGCTGAAGGATCCCTTATCCTACCTTTCATCTCTCTCCTCACTCTTTTTTATTAGCAAAGATCAATTGAAAACATATAGGGAGCACCTCTCAGTTCTGGTCGTGTCTAGATGGTAACTCTAGATTTGCGAAACTCTCGCAAGATTTGTGAAACGGTTGCAGATTGGTTAGGTTAAGGCACCAAAACCACTTAGTTAGGTTAGTGTCAGGATCCGTGGTCTTTGTCTGTTTCCTGTTGTATTTTG
>LKNJ01002073.1:0-72296 GCA_002120245.1 Maccullochella peelii
ATGCTAAGTAGTAACTTGTCAATAATCAGAACCATTTATGCATAACAATGAGTTCAACATTTTGAAAGTTTGCTGTGGTCCTGTTAATTTAACATTTTGTTTACAGTAATACTACACATACATATTTAGTTCTTTGTGTCAGAGTTACACTCGCCAGTAGGCCAGGCATTAATGCGACAGAAAATGACTCTTTAAGGCACAGAGCTTGGCTGTGTTAACGCGCATTAATGCATAATTTTTCTTCATAGTTCTTTGTTTCAGAGTTACACATCTTGCACTCACCAGTAGGTGGCAGAAAATGATACGTTAACGTGACAGAAAATGGTGTTTTAACACGTGAGGTAGATTTTATATGGAACGCCATTTGCGCGTATAACATCTTAGATATTTTGTGTTTGGACTACTTTAAAATGATGCGTTAACACGTAGAGTTTGGTTTTGTGCATCATCGTGATAAAGTTAATACAGGCACTCAAGGTGAGCCATAGCTTACAGGGCTCTATGCTAACTTTTTTCCCCAAGGAGTACATGTGCTCCTAAATGAAAAAAATGTAGCTCCTTCTCCTTTTGTGCACTTGCGCTCGTAAATTATTTTTCAGGTTCGCACATATGTATTTTTAGGGGCAAATGCAAGTGAAATACTTGCACTGTAAAGCCCTGCCTGCATGTGTAGCCGTTCACAAGAACACAGTGGGTTGAAACATGAGGCTGAAGTCTGAATGCTAAGCTACAAAATGTTGCTGATAATTTTGCGCTGTACACGCCTGTCCCAACTCTGAATATGAGCCAATGTGACACCCATCACAATACATAGTCCTCAAAGCAATAGTATTGCCAGTATCTAATTATGGCACAGCACAGTGGCTAATAGGAGTTTAATTCTGTTTGAGTCTTTCAATTAACCCCAATAAGCATCACATACAGCCAACAGAGTAGTGATCAAGAAGGCAAACAAACTTCACTTCCATGGCCACAATCAGTGTGAGAGGAACAGAGAGAAAAAAACAGGAAACTGGAACTGGATCTTCCAACTAATGGCATGTTTTTAAGAGGTACCAAAGATAACAATTTGTTTCAGTTTCACGCCTCCATCCCAGAAGACCAGGGAAAAACACAGGGAGGGATGATCCAGTGTCAGCTACAAGACAGGAGCTGTTGGGTCTGGTTTAAAGTCGCTAGCCCTGCTGCTGTCCACGGGGCAAGAGCCATGTTTAAACCAAAGGCCACCCACTATTAGAGCTCTGTCAGCATGGCACAACGGCAGCCTAATGGTTACAATTAACAATCCCTTCTGCTTACAGAGCTCCTGTCTGAATGTACCCTTTGTGCTCCTCTCAGCCTGATCCTGCCCTAATGACTGTGTTTTATGGGTGAAAGAGAAACCCAGACCAGAAGTTGGAGCAGGAATGTGAAGAATACAGGAAAAACATATTTATGGAGAAAAAAAAGAGAAAACGAGACAGAAGTTGAAGATAATCTAACAGTTATTGAGCTTTGAGAAAATAACAGAGAATGTGACTCCTGGGTTTAAACAAGCGATAGTATGCAGTAATATGATATGCTGTAGATATTGCCAGATTGAAGGGAAGCACTATTACATTATTAGAAAAATATGAGATAAAAATATTGCCTACCAATTCAGTTTTATAGATATGTTGCAATGATAAACGCAAACACTGGCTTAAGCCAATTCTTCAAAAATGACGGCACTATTTTAACAGAAGTTATGTTTGATCTATTGCCTATTTTTTTTATATCCATTATGGTGAAACACTACTCAGACATAGATACCAGAAAAAGTTCCATTGATTGGTAAAATTAAGTTTGCTGTTGTTTGAGTAAGTGAACCCCAGAGAACAGAGAGTCCCACAAAGAGCTGAGAAAAAGTGCAGTAAACACCATCTTTACAGTATGTTGTTTGTTTCACTCCTTTTGGCCATCTATTTCGCTCCAATCCTCTCAATCAAAACACAATCTGTGGAAGAGGCACAGTTTCTTCTTTAGTCAAGTTTTTGAAGCAAAGTAAGTTTAACTCATAAAAATAAACCATTTCTTTTTGTAATTTGTTTTTTTATGGTAGATCATTTTTTGTTGTTTAAATGTTGCCATTGCTTGCATTTTGATGCTACTGCTTTACTTATTTAGTTATTCAGAATAACGCTTGCATGAATGTTGGCAATCATAGGCAGACAGGCCATCTGGAGGAGTGGGAGTTTTCCTGGTGGACCCGGTCAACCAGTGGGCTGGTGATGAGTCTAGAAACACCAATATAAAATCAGGAAAAAAAATAAATGTCTCATGTTGTTTGATCCTTCATTAGGCTGACCGGCTGGCTCCATACAGATGTGAGTCTAGCAGCATTTAAATTCACATCTCATGAGTCCATCTTTCTGCTCCTGCCAACTTCACTTTGGTGCATTCTGCTGCTATAAACTTCCAGCTGACAGCGACAAACTTCTTGTGTTGCGTTCAGCTGCATGTTGGAATTACAAGGTGATACTGTACCATCAAGGGGTTAAATATGATTACTAACATGATACTTTCAGACTTGGTCATGACTAGATTACTAAATACATATTATTACAAACTGAACATTAAAAGCAAATTCCTATATGCAAAATACAGGGGAAGTTTATGTATAGAAAAACCAAAGACAGAAACTGACTTCCTTGGAGACGTTCCTAAACTAAAAGGTCGAATGTGATTTAAAAGTTTACAGTTTAACAACATGTTTGTTGTGGAATCTGGACATAACTGTTCAATATTAGTGCTGATTTATAAAGTGCATCTTAATTAATGTTTAAACTTTAACTTATTTTAATCTGTCTGTGGCCAGAAACATAACATATTCATAATATGTTAGATTCATTTAAAATATAAAACCTGCAGATTACAAAGAAACCCTTGTCCTTCCTGTACTCTACTCATACTTTTCAAACTGTTTATTCTAAAAAGCATATAGCATTGCTCCAAAGGACACTTTCACAATTTGGACACACCTAATTGAACCTAAATTACTATTTAAATAGCTAAGAAAACCCTCATCAGAAAAGCCCCGTGTTTGAGCAAAACCCCTCCATTAGCATGTCTATTTCACTGCTTTCCATCATTATTTCTGTCCATTAGTCAGGCTACTTTCACTCCACCCCTCTGATAGGTGCTCATTATGGTCTCTCCCTAGAGGTAAAACTTTAACAATACCATTCCCCTGTCTGTCACTCTTGAAATTCACTGAGCTTTCTCCTTTTAAATACCTACTGGCTTTCATGACACTAAAGCCACACATCAAAGATAATGCTTTGTAGTCTGCTACTTAGTGGACTTTCTTCCTACAGTTCCTGAACAGCTTTTCAATTTAGTTAAGAAGGGTAAAATTTTTCTACATTGTATTCAAACTGTACTGTGTATTGATGAAGCTGCATTACTTTAAAATAGTCAGCATTTCCTGATGCCGAGGCAGTTTACTAACTTACAACCACCCAGGAGAACTAACCACAGACACACTGACACTGATGAGATGGACGTTTGTCCATTAAGTGCTGTGCTGCTGCATTTGATATGGCTGACATTTTCATTTTGGACCTTTACTTTCAGGTCTTTCCATGTTCACATTCCCAACTTGTCAACAAATTACTAATTGGATCGCAGGGTCCCTCAGGAGACTAGACGGGTCTATGTCAGCAGCAAAGTTGCTTTCAGTCAACACCAAACACCATCTGGCCTGAGAGAGCCATATACACCTGCTGAGGTCAACACCAGAGGTACTGTCAGACCACATGAATTACACGTGCATTATTTAGTCTTCAAGATTTTGAATGTTGCGCCAAACAGTGAATCAATACATTTTCTCCACTTGATGGACTGTATTGAGCTGTAAAATAAAATATACTGAAACATTAGTCAGTTTTACTGTAGCACGTCAGAAAGAGAGATGGGGCTTCAGACAAACCTGCGGTTTGCGAAGGAGAACCTGCAGCTTGTCAGGTTCAGTTTTTACGATTTTCTACTGGCACTGACAGGAACATGGATGATGGAAACGTCAACACTGACTGCTTCTTTCAGTGAAACGCATGGCACTAGCCTGACAGTCTCCCTTAAAAAGGACGCTGATGCACAGAAACGGAAAGAAAACTGAAGCGCTCAGCAGCTCTGCCTAATAACCCACGGCACAATATGGTGTGAATGACAGAAGCACACTCGGAAGCACACGTACCCAACATGCAAAAGTAGGACATGTGCAAGACAAGACAACGCACAGCTGAAGTATATTTGACTGCAGATGTCAAAAGTTCTAGTGTGTGTTACCAGTAGAAGGAATTCTCAATACTTTTAATGAGGAAGCCATCATTACAGCACTACAGCACACTGTTTCTGGTGTCACGGCAGGTCAGAACACAGGAGGATGTAAAGGAGAGAAACTTTAAGAAAAGAGAATAATTGTTTTAGGAAACTCTTACAGCTCACATAGTGCCATACTTCAGAAACTCAGAGGGAGAGGTACAAAGATCCATCAGTGCCAGTCTATCCTCTAAAACAGATCTTAAGCTACAGGATTTTTTACACTATCCTCACCCTGGTTGTCTCGCTGGGCCGAGACAGGTAGGTACTCCATCCTGTCAACTGTCTGCCAGCTTACAGTTATGTGGTTAGTCAGTTGTGTTTTACCTCTGCTCTGGGCAGCTGACTTAACTGAGCTTGTTGCCAGGGCAACCGCCTCTGCCAAAGATCCCCCACCTCTGTTTTCCATGGAGACCGGATACTTTGATAATCTGAGGGATTGCAGAAGACGTGGGGGTAGTGTGGAGTGGCTGCCAAATGTCTTTTGAAGCACAGGAGTTCTCTCAAAAGACCAAAATGAAAAAAGAAGAAGAAATGCCACCAGTGATACTATGTGTGTTACTGAGATGTCTACGTTTCCGTCACCCGCTTTAATGGTTTGTAAGGAGCCTGCAATGTTTTATAGCTAAACACTTATGCATGTATCATTATCCCAATATTCAATCCATTTTGGTGAAATACAATGTGGAGAGATGGAAAGCACACTGAAAGATCAAATGGAGAGCTACGGAGTGGAACTAACGAAATTCAAGAAACATGAAAATGAACACAATGTACTACAAAGAAGGCAGTTTGATTTTCTTTACTTCATTAACTTTTAACATTCACTTCATTAAAAAAATCATGCCTGCTTTTTCTTGCCTATAGTTGCAAGCATTTCGTATGTGGATTACCATATTGCCCCACTGGTTTCAACTCTTCCTTCAAATCTCAAAGATAAATCAGATTTTTAACACAAAAAATTTGAAAAGTGGCCCCATTAAAACTGATGTTCGTGCAACACTGGATGCGTCCAACCTCCATACCACCAATATTCTCCATAAAATTGGCCCATCAGCAATGGAAAAAATATGACTGACTTGCAACTAACCTTAAATAATCTTGTTTTGCTAAAAAAAAAAAATATACATTTATTTAAGCTAACTTTCCCTCCAGATACAAGGCACAGCTATCTGTTCTGTTTATGAGTGATTCTGAGGATATGTTCGCATGAGAAGAATAACAACTGCTTTCTGAATTTGCTTTCTGAAAAGAGCAGATCCCCGCTTTGGAAGTTGTTCTTTTTAAGAATGGGAATACATTTAGTTCCAGATTATCTGTCAAAACCGACATACAAGAATAGGATTCTTTTGGCTAATAGTTTTCATCCTCAGTCTCTCAAAAACATAAATAAATAAACAAATAAATAAATAAATAAAGGTTTGCCCCTGAGTCAACTTCATCATGTTAATAGGATTTGTGACAGAGATAAAGATTATGTTAAATATGCCAGTGAGATGATGAAACATTTTAGAGATGATTCACAAGCCTGGCTGAATGCTGCCATAAAATAAGATCAAAAACACAGAGAACCCCATACAGAAAAGAAATTCCAGTAAATCCACCCGCTTATCAACAGGCTAAGTTTTATGAAATTAAATCAAACTCTCAAAATTCATATTCTCGTGGAATTTTAGCATAAAATAGATTTCTAGGGAGACACCTGAAATAAAAGTAGATGCAAATCACATGTGAAACTTCAGTGTTCGTTTAAATCTCTACATCATTACACCACATCTACTAAAGTAAACAGAAAACATATAGTCCAGTTGCCCATGGGTAGAGAAACACAGAAAATGAGCATATATGCAAATGACCCAGGGATAGAAGAAAATGTAAATTTGTTCCCTGCTCTCCACATAAAACAGAAACAATTTATCTTCATTTTCAGCCAAATATGAAAAAGCTCCCCAGACATGAATATACGGAAAACAATAAGCTGCCAACGAGTCTCAGGGGACAGTGGATCCATATGAAAGTATTCCTCATGGCTGAGGCCGTGCTGGTGACAGGAGGGAGATGTGTGAAGGCACAGTAGATTGTTCTGTTCTCAACAGTGGCAGAGTGATGCCGTTATGTCACGTTATTAATGTACAGCAAAACAGGGAGCATCCTGGATTGCAGATCATCGCCTGATTAAAACTGTCAGATAAAGTGACGAGAGACACAACACACGTGTACGCACCTCCACATACACACATGCTAAGTTACAACGTGAGGAACATATCTGAAACGAATTCGACTTCCCACTCAATGTGTAAAGGTTCCAAGAAAACTATTTATAGTACATTCTCTCCAATTAGCAAACATGTGCAAAAGCAAAGAAAACCACCTACACACACGTACACACAGAATGGCTAAATGAATAGGTATTCAGGTCTATTTCACTTCATATACTACGGAGTAAAGTTGCAAAAAAAAAGAAAAAGAAAAAGAAAAAGAAAAAAAAGAACTAGTACATCTTAAAGAAGAGGTCCATATTTTTTTAAGTATGTCAATTATGTTACGATCCCAAGGTAGTCTAGGGGAGAGGGGAGTAAGAGACCAGCCCCGAGTAGAAATAAAATCACAATACTAAATAAATTACCAAAAAAGAAAAGTTACAGGTCTAAACCTAATTCCCTATCAACACAAAAAAACTAGAGAAAAGGGAATGTAACAAAAATGGCAACTAAAAGTGGCCAAGACGCGTAGAGGCTCATCAGCCTTTATATACCCCTAGATGGATCGTGATTGGCTGCAGGTCCCCAGACTCACCAGCCAATAGCATGAGAGAGGAGGAGGAACTGGAGCTGAGGCCCACAGAGCCTGAGGAGCAACACAGCACGTTTTAACACATTTTATCAGTTACACATTCACCTATGGGGGAATGTAACATCCATAAAAAAAAAAAAGGGCATCAGCCACAACATTATCATCTCCTTTTTTATGTAAAGATTGTAGTTTTGAGTGATGATCGCCCACCTCACATCCCGTTATGTATGTTAAAAGAGTTACTGGCTGCTGTATATGTTTCTCTGGCTGTGAAGAGATCCCATAATGCGACTCCAATGTCAAAAATGGGGGACAAAATTCTCAGTCCTCTTTTAGTGCATGCATAGTAATGCATTGTGAAGCTCAGCTGAAACTAATATAAGGGTTCATCAGTCTGGGTTAGCCAAATCAAGTGGGTATCTTCAAAATGTTGTCTTCTCAGTATGACCAGGAAAACACCTGTTAATGCTAAGTGTAAATGCAACGCATTGTCATCGGAAAGCTATCAGATACCAGCCAGGTGTAAATGCAATCCGTTACAGAATGTGACCACATTCACAAGTTCAAATTGTAACAATTACTTCCTAGGCTGCTCGCACACACTCGTGCATGGAAATGACAGCTAATCTTTTTAACTTACAACTAAAACAAAAGAAACGCCAGACATATTCTGCTGTCTGAGGGTCGCTTTGCCATCAATCGGAAGGGGCAGTCGCAGGCATCCGTTGCTTTCGTCCCCCTAACTCCGCCTCTGCTTGCCAGCTTAAGCAAGCCCAGCAAAAGATCCAAGTAGCCGTAAAGTAGTAGCTAGAAAGTCTTTCCTCAAAATTGGGATTTTAAAATAAATGGCCCGTCGTTGGCATTGCTTTCCTTAACTTGGGACACACCGTGTTTGTTGACAGTTTGTCTGCCAGGCCCCACCGAACTAATTTGCATATTGAGATATGATCACAAGGTGCGCAGAATGGAGATAACAAGAAGGCTTATTAATATCAGGTGTAAATGCAAAGGCCTGTGGATCCGATGTCATTATCCAAATACAGATCACATGATTACACCTGGTGTAAATGGGGCCTGGAATGAATGAATTTAGCACAGAACAAGGACCTGCAAATTTTGTCCCCCATCTCTTACATCAGGAAATAATTTCTTCTGGGCTAGTATAGACAGGAGGAATGATTACAGCAGCCAATAACACTTTCAACGTACATACAGGCATGAGAGTATTATATAGTGTAAGACAGACTTGAAAAAATGTGAACCCATTCTTTAATTGTAGCCATTATATTTAAAAAGTTGACCTGTACCATTTTTTCTGGGCCTCATCTGTATGTTATCCACTTTATTTCAGACCTGCCTTCACTCTCACTGTCCCTGCTACAAAGTGTTTCTGCTCCTTCAGGCTTGAACTCAGTAGGTGAGCTACATGCCATAAGCAACACATATAAGAAGCAATAAATATACACACAGGAGACCAGAGAGATCGAGGACGTCTAGCGGTCTACGAGGCAAAAGGCATTCCTCCCCCCTTCTGCTCATGCGATACTCTTCATTGCACCTGGGTGCATCCCAACACCTCCTGCCATCCTGCTCAGCAAACTGTTCAGTGCCATGAAGACTGTTATGGTATTTCACACCCTGCCCTGCCTCATTCCTCTGAGCGACAGCTTCATGAATGGCATTAATAAATTGAGTTGCCCTGTTAGTGGTCTTCACTTCAGTTCACAGAGGAACAAGCGCTCTGTAGGCATTTGTGGGGGATCTCGGATCAGAAGAATAGGTTTGTCTGAAGCATTTTATCAACTGTAAAATGCCCACAGTGGGCACCTGGGTTGTATATTACGAATTCACGGTGCAAAGCATGAGCAGATACAAACATGATCCTCCTTAGTGAAGAGAAGATGCAGTTTGACTCTGTTTACATCGTCTGTGGTCCAACATGTCCTAAACTCTGCATCTAGCCCCCGAGGTACATGAAGCTTTACTCACTTTATCGCACAGCGTCCGTTCGATCATCCATGTTCCAAAAAGGCTACTGCTGGCAGACGTCTTTAACGGCTTCCATTTGTATTCATCACCATCCCACATATAGTATATATGTAGCTTGCGTGTGTGCGGGCAAAGCTCGTCTTACTTTATAGGTAGTGGACCAAATGTGACAACATCAATTTTAATGATTTGTCTCACAGGGGGCTCATGGGGCTGTTTGGATCAGCCTCACACTTTGACATCCTTTCTGTGTAACATTAACCTTTCCTCCTGTTCCTAACGTTTCCAGCCCCTGCGGACAAACAAGAAAATTAGAGTGGGCATGAGAGAGGAGGAAAGGCCAGTAAGGACTCATATAGTGGTTGTAGGGGTGAGAGAAGATCTATGAGGAAAGTGAAGGGCAGAGGGGGTGGAGAGGAATGTGCCTTAGACTGCTGATCCATAACCTGTGGCATGTTGAATGCTAAAATACCACATCTGCCCCTCAGATGAAAAGCCCTCCCCTCTCCCACTCTCTTCCCACAGTTAAATGATTTAACGTTGGTGCCAGGGCCAAGTGCTACTTAAAGGAACATACAAGTATTTATCTTTTTGGCACACATCTTTACATATTAATTGGATGTTATCCCTGGGCTAATTCCTGTTGCACAGATTTCTTGGTGTATTTTGAGCCATCATTTCAGTCATATTAGCTGTTAAACCCAAGAAATCGCAGCTGTATGAACAATATTCAATAAACAGGGAAGGTGTGAAATTAAAGAAACACGTAATATTTCATTAATGTTGTACCACCAATGAACTGAATATGAGTGACTCCATATTGAATATAGGGGGAAATATTCTGTTACACTGTATAATATCCCTTCAGTAAACACTTTTATATCAGTGTTGATCCCTCATGGTCATTTTACAGGTCAATGTTTTGGGTATAAATCAAATGTTAAATGTAAATGTCTTCTCATAATTGTGAGATCTTCCATCCAACACATTTTATATGTAAAATATCATTTTTAATTATCTATATAAGTTAGTCATATTAAGATGAATACCAGCCACAGTATGTGTCTGCTTTAATAGAGGTCTGGAAATCATCTTTATCACAAGTATGATTTCAAGGCAGGATAAGGAAAGGGGGTGCAAAAAGATTAGATTGTCTCTGTCTGAATTACTGGTACATCTGTCACAAATAGTACAAAATAATGTAATGTGGAATGGGGTAATGTCTCAAAAATCATGAATACACATACCAAACACAAGAAATCTGCTTTTGTAAAAAGGGTAACAGGAGTAATGGTAAGACTTTTACCAATTATAACTAAAGAACACTTAAGGCGTTAAGGACAATATTACAAACTATGGCCTCAAAAACCACTGCGTTGAAAGAACGCTTCTGAAAGTGTCAACAAAAGCCCAATATACAATAAACTTTAACAATTGGTCTTTACTCTAGAGCTACTGTACTGTGTAATACGGTGTTAATGTTGTTTTATTCAATACAGTGTCACTCAAAATCAGTGTCAGTCTACATTTCTCTGGTTGTAAAAAATAAATGCACTTTCAGTGACTGAATTCTGCCTAAATTATGAGTAAAACAAACATTTGCATTTATTTAATAATTTAATTCAACCCTGGTTAAACACTTACAGCAAGTGCATTAAACTCTATATCACTTTACTGCAGCCTATGGAAGGTGGAGAAACTCACATGCTAAAATACATCACGCACTGCTTACACTGATGAGCTGAAGGTTTGGATTAACATGGCTGCTTGTAACTGGGGAAGTTCATGACATTTCCAACTGTCCTGTACAAAGTAAAGGTAATATTTTCTTATGTTACTGCATGCACTGAACAGTAGCCGTCAGCTTTGGTTTAGACAGGAAAAGCCATTTGCCTACACCTGTAGCTGTATATTATCGTTAAGTGTGATGGAGGTCTGGCCTCTCAGTTAGTAGCTTTCCAGTCTAGGTTGACTAATACCATGCTACTGTTATGCTCCACATTATTGTATTGGCAGAGATGAGGAAGGCACATGGTTGAAAGTGTGTGCCTCTAACAAACACAGTGGGTAAGGCTCTGGTTCTAAACCTCTTTGAATAAAAGAAATGTCTGAAAGGTAACAAAAGTATCACACTGTTTGATAGAGCCTCTAAACCCCTTATGGCCAAGGCCCATTCCCCAGCTGGATGATACCGCTGACCGCAACATGCCTGGGCTTTGATAGTGGAGCTGTAGCGGTGAAAGGTGAAGGATGAACCACAGCTTTCATATTCCTGTCAGGAACAAAGGCCCTCTTGTGACACATTGCAACACGTTACAATGGTACTCAGCATCAAACGTGGTGCTCTCAAGCCATTAGATAGCATATATATCTCTCAATCCTGTTGGTAATAACCTAAAAGCATACTCGTGTGATCACAAACTTGATCTTGATTGTCCGTTTGTATTACAAGACCCTTCACCATCTTCTTAAGCCAAGCTGGCAGAACTAAACAGAATCAGGGACCTTTTTTTAAACAGACCATTCTTACACTGTCCACATTTTCTACTGTATGCCATTTACTGCGTGTCTGAATACTGTTAAAGATCCATGAAGAGTGAAGAAATGCATAAACCATGATGGAAGCTGTTGCTCGGTCTGAATGGGAGATCTATAGGCAGTGCAGGTATGAGAACTGTCAGTGTGATGCCACTGTGGGACTGGGTCTCAGGCATGCTAATGTGACATTTGGGTTCAGAAGTGAGTGTGACAGGAGATAATGGGAGTGGACAGGGGACATGAAGGACCCTTATCATCACTGTGATAACCATCTCTTCCTTTCCCTCACCCATTTCATATGAGGTCAACCACAGAACATAGTTTAACCAATACACACGTTCCCATCTTACTCTATGATGTAATTAGCCTCTGATGCAGAACTGATCGAAAAGAATGAATGTATGCACTGCATGGACATCAAAATGGAGAAATGTCTGAAAAGTTACTTGTTGATTTATAAATTTTAAAAAGGTACCCTGGGATGGCTTTGCGGGGAAATGTTTTGATGAGTGGTTTCCTGTATTTTCATTTTCTTCCAGCGTGTGCACAAGCACCAAGGACAGGCATACGCACAGATGTGCCTCGACAGATGTGGTGAGGCATATAATCCACAAAAGGTAGCAAGGAGATGGAGAAGAATGTAAACAATGTATGTCAAAACAAAACTTTGCAAATGTTTTATGATGTAGCAAAAACATTGAAACAGATTTGAAAGGTGTTAATGATTAACAGAAATTAAACATTATTCTCTTCTTCTAGCATCTCACGTCAAAGTGATTTTCAAATCTACTCCTCAAATTGCTACAGCCGACTAGATAAGTAGCTCCATCCCATGCTCTACAATGACCAAGATATACTGTACGTCATGCACAAATTGTGGCTAGCATACAAACAGTTTCCATAGCACACAGTGTGTGGCTCGTGTGTGTGTGTGTGTGTGTGTGTGTGTGTGTGACTATCAAACAGTGTTACAGTCACACTGATATAAAGACACTGACAGTTGTTACTTTATGCAAATGCTATTTCAACATGTTGTTTGGCAATATGCAAATAATTTCACCAGCTACACAGATGGACATCCAATGGCACATCTACTTCTTCATGCATGGACAGGGGTATCTTTGTGAGATCCAAACTATAAAATGTACATTTCTTCCTTTTGGTTACCGTTTTAAATATATACTTTTTTTTTATCCATCTCGATTGCCATTGCAAAAAAATGCATATTGATTTTATTCTTATTTTTGAAAATAATGGTAAAATCTCTGTGTTATCACTAAAGGGGAAGTTACCATTTTATTTCAGAAAAGATTGAGTGCAAATGAATGAGATCTGTCTTATTGTCCTGGCTGGAGTAAAGCCGTCTTGTGTTTTCTGAGAACATAAGGACTGGTCAGCAACAGGGGGTGAGTGGATATTGTTCAGGCCTCTGTCATTCTGTAACTTCTATTGATCGCTGTGCTGCGTGCGATCTCCAGTAACCTTCCTCCACCTTTCCATTCCTGCTCAACCTATTGGCACATTAATCCCAATCTGCAATAGCTGCCGTAACGCAGATTGCATCAGCTGCTGAGTGATCAAATTAGGCGCCAGCACGCTTACCCGCCTCCGCAATCAGTGGCACTATATGCTTACAATCAATTTGCTACCCTAATCTAATCAGACAGCTCACACGCAGCTCTGTGCCCTGTTTTATTTCATGCACACTTAGTGACATGGAAAACAAGGGCTCCACAGCTAAATGACACCCACACACATCCACAGTCACACACACGCCCACTGCCATAAATGCATGCACGCACATGCATAAACCCTCTTCCCAACATTCATATCCACATGTCCTCATGGACATGCTTCACTACATCCACAAACAAATCTGCCTCCTGCCTTTCCCAGGAGCTCGCTGCCTTTCTGTTCGAGGAGTTGGTTAAGATGTAGAGCAGCAAGCAGAGAGCAGGCACAAGATGATGTTGACACCATCTCTTAATCAACACCATTCATCTCCCAAGCATGCCTTTAGCAGCTTCACAAACAGGTGAGAGGCAAATGGAGCTCCATAGTGGGACAGGCAGTGAACACACCACTATCCTGCTCACATGAAAGAATAAGTTCACTGAATAACAAGGACCTTTTTTTAATGAGCTGCACTTCATCATTTAGCATCCAAACCCCCTTTCTTTCTTCGTGAAAAATCAAACACTGAATTTTTTCATTAATGTCTTAAAACAAATATGAATTAATGGAACACAGTGTAACCGGAAGCTTTAGGCTTGTTGTTTCCTGTTTTTCTAACCATTTTTTCACAGAAAAATATACAGATTTTTTTAAATGAGGAGATCAGTTTAGATAGATATTTTGTTTACACATCCAAAGTTGTCGTCTTTCCAACTGCAATTAAAAATACACAGTTCACTGTAGTTCACAAGTAAACAATGTCATCTTGCAACAGCACAGTTCAGAAAAATTAAGAAGGGAGAAAGCATTAATGAGCTGTTGAATATGCACGAGAGTCCCTTTTAGTGATAGAACTAACAAGAAATGCAATGCTGCATGTTTGCACCGCACAATATTTAAAAATTTTGACTTCCACCCAGATTTTGATATTGATTGTTTTTAACCAAACTTACTCTTCCAATATCTAATAAATGAACACAGATAAATTCACATACTTTATTATAAAAGTTGAAAATAATGAGCCCTATGACTCTACTGTTGACATGTTTGTACAAAATCTTATGACTTCAGTCTTTGATCATTAATCAGAGCAAATATTCAACCACATGGATCTACAACATTCATCCCACAGGGAGAGAATAAGCAGAATCAATATTTGCACCCACGAAGCATTTCTCCAGGCTCCACAGTACAAACCACTGATGTCTCATCTCTTTTAATGAGGAACGGCTCACCAGGCATCTTTAACACAGATTGTTCCCACTGCAGCTCCAGGCTGCTGCTAGTTAGAAAGTTACATGCAGTAAGTGTACAGTCTACAAGGAGATGCAAGAAGGGGCTAAAAACATTACACAGTACATTCTCACACACACACACACACACAGTTAGTACACATGTAGCAAAGGTGCAAGAAGAAGCTTTCACATGGCACTATTATGCATCATTGTCCTATTTTTACCCTTGATCTCATACAAGGCAAAACACAACTGTATTGTCTCTTACAGTTCATTTACACCAATATTAATGACTCAAACAAGGTGGTGCTCCTACTTTGCCTTTTGAAAAATACATAGCTAAAGTATGGAAATACATAAACTATCAACACTGGTATACAAATTGTGCTGTTAGCATGTTGAGCCAGCTGAGTTTTAGCTGCAGAACCAATGGTGTTTAAATGACAGGAAGCACATAAAATATGGCAGCACTAGTACATATACTGGCTGCTAATAGGTTCAAAAAAAGTTCAGCTGCAAACAGGCTTTCCATGCAGACAAACATGGAAATGAGGCAAATGTGATCAACATCAGCCTGTCTTTCCATAGCTGTAGAAAATGAAATGAGTTTCAGTAACTAGTAGTAGTCCAAAGTAAGTACAAAGACATGAAGGTTAGGTGAACTGGAAACTCCAAATTGTCTGTAGGTGTGAATGTGAGTGTAAATGTGTTTGTCTATATGTGCATTAGCTGTGGAATTGACTAGTGACCTGGACAGGATGTACTGAACATCCCACATAAGCCAGTATTTCAGCTACAGTCATTCACTCAGTTTTAGTGCCACAGAAATCCCTTGTGCATAATATTGTCTCATTTATCACTATTTGCCTGCAGTCATGCTGTCACTCACATATCATCGTCCCCATATATTTATCTCTTCTGCTCGATTCTTTTGCTGCCATAAGCCAATAATGATGCATAAACCTAAGGTTGATTCTAACTCAACACTTCCTGCATGTGATTCACCATAAATGTAAAGGAGAATGCAGTGGTAGGACTTTACTCTAAAGACACTTTGAAAAGTGATGACAATGCCAGCGAGTTTGGCTAATGTCACCAAAAGCTGACTTGATAAAATGTATCTAAAAATAGATTTAAGTATTTATTCTTATGGCTTTTTTGGGAGTAGGTTTACAACATTGCAAGGATGAAATTGATTTTATTTCATTACACTTCTGACAAGGAACAATAAGGGGGGCGAAACAGAAAACAAAAACTGACATCAATGAACTTTTAGCAATTGCAGTGAAAAAAAACACTGCACAAGAGCTATGTAGTATAGCAGTTTGGTTTCGATTTGTGAGAAAATAGAAGACAAAGATGGAGGCACATAGAGGTGCAGTAGAGGAAAAGTATGGAAAAGCATTTCACGTTTGGTCAAACATCAAAGTTCCTACATGTTTCCTTTATGTAGCTTTATTTCTAATTTCACCTTTTCCCCCAGTTAATACAAACTCAAACTTCCTCCATGTTTACCTATTGTCTTGATAAATTCAGTATAATTTGCCTTTAATTTTGCTCTTTGCCTTTTTATCCCTGAATGATATTAAGCTACCATGAATGAAATTCAACACTTCCTCCAGAATTTTCACTTTTAAAGTCTTACAGTGTTAGAAGGCTTTTAATGTGAAAAACATCAGAAAGTATTTTGATGGTAGCTTAACATCGATCAGGAGTACGGCAAAGAAGAAATGACTGGAATTAATTAGAGTACGTAAACATTATTTCTATTAAGAAATGTAGTAGGCTACAGGTAATTTCACCCCCCTCAATTTTTACCTGGCTATTAGAGATTCATTATTTGAATAGCGGCTTTTATATGAGAATTTAAGGTATATAGACAGCACCAGTAATCCCACATGTGCCTGTGACATGATGGACAAGGCTGTTGCCCTCGGGTCAGTACAAATTGAACTGCAGTTGAAATTCATTTTCAGGTGTTTACAGGGGGATCTGATTACATGACAATGCCAGTGCCTGGTCCACAGTAATTAAATAAATAGAAGTAAATCCCCCCCTTTGAGAATTAACTAGACAAAAGGAAGGGATGCATAGTACATAAGAACACAGACAAACTAACAAAGTCATACACCAACAAACACACACATATAGGGAGTATAAGAGAGGATGGGAGTCCTAAGTGAACACCTGCTCAATTAAAAAGGTATTGTATTGGACAAACTGCTCTTTGAAGCATAAACTGTTGTCTAAAGAAGTCCCACAGCGAGTTAATTAAAGGCTGAAATTACCACTGCACATTGGTTTGCCTACCCCAGAATCATCATTGAAGAATCAATAGGACTTAGTCTTGTATTTTTCAGGTCAGGTG
The DNA here is from genome assembly GCA_002120245.1 of Maccullochella peelii. Taxonomy (NCBI): domain Eukaryota; kingdom Metazoa; phylum Chordata; class Actinopteri; order Centrarchiformes; family Percichthyidae; genus Maccullochella; species Maccullochella peelii. The sequence continues at coordinate 16,936 of LKNJ01002073.1, forward strand.
TTGTTGCAGGAGGGTTAGTTTTGGAAAACAATCTGCCAGAGACGGGACACCAATCCAAAACCACAAATCAGGTCACAAAGTTCAACAAACACCATTATGAGTCAAGACAAAAAACCCTGAAGATCTATTTCTATTTGGTTTTATTTATTGTTTTTATCGCTCTCTTTATATATTTTTTTTGATATCGTTTCCCCGAGGACTTATATTAATCCCATTAAAAGCATGATGACATTTCCTTTCTCATGGAGGCTACAAGAATGGACCACAGGTTCAAAAGTAAAATGGATTGTGAAGCCGCTTGGGACAGAGACAGATAGGACACAGTGGCAGAAAAGGTATTTGTCAATTACTTTCACATGAGACAACAACATCTATTGTAAGACCTTCCCTCTTTGAACCTCTTTAATTCCCCCTAAAATGCCAGAGCAGCAAGTGGGCAGTGATGTTGGCGCTGAGGAAGTGGCCACTGGACAACACTGATGAGGGCAAAGGAGATGGAAGCTCAGTTTGATCATAGGAGTTTCATTTTTTTTTTTTATCTTAACATACTACGTCACTGGGCGATCTCTTTGATTCCTACATGAGGGCCAATGCATTCAGAGAACTAGCATTACATCAAGGACCTTACTTTCAGCATTAATAATTTATTGACAACATTGCTATCATTTTTAATCTCAATAATGCGCCCTGTGAATGACTGAAATATTTTATTGCTATACATTATGGTGAACACAATGAAAATGTATATATTCACACACACACACATAATTATAGTAATAGCTTCTGAAGTTAAGCATGTTCAACAGACAGAAGATAAACGCAAAATACAGGAGACAAGAAGCACAGTATCATTGTTGAATAAGAAACAGCATCCAGCACAGTGTTACCATATTATTACCACTTTTGCAACATAAACACAGCATGCCCCGTCTCCCCCCATCATATTACTCCTTTCCCATGCTGTTGGTACGGAAGTGCCCAAAGGCCAGTGCGTGTCTGTGTGGCTACTTTACATAAGCCCAGCATCTTAGAGTGCATCCACTGGAAAACAAACAAACACACAGAGAAAGAGGTCTGCAGCATAACAACTACAAAACCAAGAGACAAAAAAGCAATACTTGTAACACATTTTAGGAAATGTCAACAGCTGATCTCTTTTGACACCTCTGCTCCTGCTCTTCTTCTGTGTCTCCACATCCAGAGGGTTGTGGATTAGCTGCCGTATGTTCCACCCAGAGGGGTCTTTCTCAGTAATCTGGCATCTATTTAATATTTGCTCACCCACAGTGGCAAGGCACTGTGGCCTTTTCACCACAGGGCAGCCAGACAGGGAAAATGGCTGACTGATAGAGGGGACTCGATTCATGTGGTCCATGGGACAATATGCTTCTGACCTGGAGGTCGTGGCTACGTGTGAGATGGAGATCAAGGTTTGACCATCAATTGTCAGCAAATATAGAGACCTTTGATTGAAGTGAGAATTGCGGCTGTGGAGCAGACTTGGAGGGAATTTAAAATACAGTGAGGCAGATTTCATCGTCTCCTCACCAACAGAGCTACATAGGCTTGCTTGGTTATACTGAGATGACACTGCTGCAGCGTCTAGAACAGCCACTAATCCTGACAGCCTTTTTGTAAAAAGGCGTGAGTGCTAAACCAGGGAAGACACACAGCAAAAAGATACTATCTTACGATAATTCAAAACATCACCTCTTTCATTTTGTACAAACTCTCCCAAACATTTATCTGATGCCACAATGTACAACAATGTGCAAATGTCAATACAGACACAGAGACCTAGACACACTCACAATTTTTTAGATTATTCCAGTGCAAAAAAAAAAAAAAAAAAAAAAAAAAAAAAAAAAAAAGGTGCTGGTTACAAAACAATTATTTTTCCATTAACTACATTGGTGGTGTTAAAAGGTATGATAGCTTTTCAACAATTTCAGCAATTAAAAGTTGAGTTCTGTCTGCAGTATCTGTACACTAAAGCAGACGACAGACGTTTTATGTCCTAGTTCTTTTCTCCATCTGATTAATCCTGTTATGTTCCAACCTGAAATTACATGAACAAGACTTGCGTTTCTTCTCGGCATATGAGCCCACTATGGTTGCCCATCATAAATACTTTAAGGCTTTAAACTTCAAAGCTGAAGTTGATGCTGAATATAACTGCTCGCTCAGGACAAGTTTTGGCTAAAAGGTATGGCAAGCATGTGTTCTTGCAATCGGGACAAGAGTTAATTAACATCTTTGAACTTGAACTGAGTTGTGGTTCTTAAGCAGTTCAGACATATAGTGCTGCTAAGTCAAGTGTTGCATTATGATTATTGGTTTAGAAAGAATTTGCATAGCACTGTAAATGGTGTCAGACCTCTTAGTGACCACAACTTCAGAAGGAGACCTGAACGCAAATTCAACTCGCTACCAACCTTGAATCTCTGCTCATATAAGAGAACAGTAGAGTAACTGAGAGAACAGCTTGTATCAGGCCAAAAAAATTTAAGTTCAGAGAGACCAGAACCCATACTGGTCCAGCCTGACCTGAGGCTCAATGCTTATTGGAACTTTTAAATTAGGGTCCAGCCTGCAGTGCAAACAAAGTTTTACCACCAAAGTGATAATCCATTTAGTAGGAACCATACAGCTCAGAGATTATGATACTGGTTAAAAAATAAGAGAGTGGAAATTCAACATCTTGATTTTGTAACCCGTTTATACCATTTCATACATACTCTGTTTAGAAACTTGTGCACATGCCATCTAAAATCCTTCCCTTCAGCAAATGAACCAAAGATAGCAAGAGCGCCAGTTACAGCTGATGTTAGTCAATACAGTGGTCAAAATAAAACAGTAGAATTTGTATCTTTTGGAAAAACAATAAGATATTGTTGTAAATTTGAAACCAAATAGAGATTATTTGTTTTGGAGCCAGATGGGGTCAGTAAAGACGACGTTGCTGCTCTTCTATACTTGCCTATTTCTCCTTGCTCTGCTCTTTGAGATGTCCATACAGCAGCCTGCCCATGTTTAAGCTGAGTGTACTGCCTCATGGACCTCCTGTAAGGGTGATGAAGCAAAGATAGGCCTAATCTTCACCAACCCTTCCACAGTCTGCTACTTCAAGCAGACAGATTTAGACTGTGCCCAAAGTTCCTATGGAGAATTGCTTCTTAACTTCTTTTTAAAGGCCAAGATGTCCTTGCTGACTGAGCTGGATTAATAAGATGAAATCAAGTCAATAAACCTCACTGAGCTATCTGATGAACAAGCTACTTGACAGACACACAAACAAGATTTTGTGAGAGCATGTGTGAGGAGAGGGTAGTAGTGCTTCCAAAGCGGGTCCATTCAGATGGGCGATGACCAGATACCCTGTGGATGCACGACGCTTCTGCCATCTAACCTCTTCAGTTTTCAACACTCCCACTGCCTCAGTCTCACAAGCTGCCATTCTCCATGCAAATGAAAGAGGGTAGGCCAACACATTCAAATAGACCATTATTAGTTGCCCGTGTCAGGCCAGATGATTTTTAATCTCAGAAAGGACAGGGCTGAATATCAAGGAAACATGTGTTACGCATTTATTCATCACAGCACTAGTTTAAAAAGCACATTTAAAAGCCAACAGAATTTCGAGGACATGTTAAAACCTTCACTTGTACTCATATGCACAAAATACCTGTCTGCAGAATTAGCAGTTTTGTATCGAAAAATACAAATACACCATGCCTCAGTGAGAATATTGCCATAGCAACCATTATTCACATATCAATACAGGTGAGGCCGAGTGGGTCAGAAAAATGTGAGCGGCCGATTTAACCCTCTGCCGAACGGGAATAGTGTGCACGCACAGTAGAGAAGACAGACGAACACACAGGTCACAAATACAACAGTGAAAACACTACCTGTCAGAGTGTGCATCACAAGAAAGAGTGTAATTGGCAGCATGGTGCGTGATGCCCAGCTGGAGTTTCAGAGGGAAGAGTATCCCAGAGCCGGAAGGGAAGCAGGAATCAATAAGAACACTGCAAACACTTCTGCCTGCTATCAACCAATTTACTGCATCACCGGATTGTCACTAAGAATAGGAGCCTCAGAGCAACGTTATGTTAGACTACCAGAATGATTAGAGCCTAGGACTGCTTAAATGTTTACAACATAGTCTTGAAAGGTGCAAGCAAATTAAATACTTAAAAGGAACAGTTTGGCATTCTGGGAAATGCTTGGGAAACAAAGACTGGAGGAAAGGGGAAACAGCTAGCCTGGCTCTGCCCAAAGTTTAAAAGTCTGCCTACCAGCACCTACATTTTACCAATTTACACATTATATCTAGTTTGTTTAATCAGTACACAAACATATGTACAAACAGCAAGTTGTGGTTTTACATGGAGTCACATGCTGTCATTATTTCTTGTCCTGTCCCGGGCTAGCTGGTTCCCCCTGTTTCCAGTCTTCATGCTAAGCTAAGCTACTCGTCTGTGTGGCTCTAGCTCCATAATAAACACACAGACACAAGAGTGGTATCGATCTTCTCATCTAACTCTCAGCAAAAAATAAGAGTATTTCCCAAAAAGTCTAAATATTCCTTTAATAGACAATTATATGTTGCTGGAAACTCTTCAAGTTATTATATCATTATTATAGATAGTTAGGTACTTCATTTAATATCGTCTCCAGATAGTATATAAAATAGTAATGGTTTCTCTAGATTGCAATATTACTACTACTGTCTACTTGTATATACACAACATCCATTACATGTCTGTGTGTCCTGGAAGAGAGATCCCTCTTCTGTTGCTCTTCCCAAGTTGTCTTTTTTTCCCCCCATTAAAAGGTTGTTTGTAGGGTTTTTCCTTATCCAAATCAAGGGTCTAGACAAAGAGGGTGTCAGAGACGAATTAGTAATTTTGGCCTAGACTGTAAACATAAAACGAACTTGACTAAATTTTAAGAGCTACATTTTTAGGCAACGTTATCTCACAGAGTAATTTAAAAAACTGGTTTATGAAAGCTTTTAAAATTAAAAATAAGCATTTTAGAGGCTCAGATTAGAAAAGCCTAGTGGTGGAATAAGTATTCAGATCCTTTAACTGTATTAAGTACAAGTAGCAATACCACAATGTAAAAATACTCCATTACAAGTAAAGGTTCTGCATGCAAAAGAACTTAATCTATAAAAATGCCTCATATTTTATGTGTTGATCGTATGTTAAATCATAATCCTCAAATAAAGTAACCAGTAGTTATAGCTATCAAATAAATGTAATGGAGAAATATGGCACAATATTTCCCTTTGAAATGTAGTGCAAGTAGCATAAAATGGAAAGTAAAGTACAAGTACCTCTGAATTGTACTTCAGTATGGTACTTGAGTAAATACTTTCCACCACTGGAAAAGGCCCAATGGCGCTTTTATCAGCAAATGCATAAAAATGTACATTCAGCCTACTGATTCTCAATTATGGAAGCTTTAAAAAGGATGCAACAATTTTTCTTAGGCATGAGGAGGTTAAGCAGTACATGAGGTTTAGATGTAACCAAGGACAAGGCTCTGGATGAAGAACAGATAACAACTGAATATTAGAGCAGCAGCAATTCTCAGAAAATCTGGCAAAGCAAACAGGAAAGCAGGCATTATATGAAAGAGCCCAGTGTGTACACAGGGCTTCAGCACAGCATGGCCAACACTTTGTGGGAAAGAAAAGAAAAAAAGTGCTGAAACTGTAATCAGCGTCATAGGTGTCTAAATATAGCCTGCATCTACAGGCAAGTGTTTCCTCCACAGACTGTCAAATGGCAGACTGAACGGATAACCAGGAATATTAATTGTAAACACACGATATGAAGAATTGCAGGTTAGAGGCTGCCTCCACTTCTGGACTGTTGCTTTCTGTTATTATGAAGGTTATTATTATCGAGAGCTCTCAAGACACAAGACGTGTCAACCAATAAAAATGTAATGGAGGGAGCAATGCTGTGGAATGACAGCATTAATAATGAAGGAGACTTACCTTGCTCTCACCACAACCTGCATTTTAAAACAAACAGACACAAAGAGCAGACAGACAAGCATCTCCTCTAACTCCCAATTTTCACCAAGCTCCCGAACAATCAGTCAGAGAGACACATGCTCGCTCGCAAACTCACACATCACTTATTGAATCTCACTTTGTTTCCTGCGCTTTGATGCCATCGCAGCCACAACCCCTGCCATTCTGCACCATCCCACGCAGAAACCGTTGAACAGAGAGCAGTTAAGGGAGGCTGCGCCCTGAGCCTAAGAGGCATTAAAGATGTAGAATCCTGGCACGCCTTCCCCCTGCCTCCATTTCCCTTTGGGCTGGTTCAAAGTTCTCATTGCCTGACAAAAGGAGCTGGGACGGTCAGTGTAGAACCGTGTAAAACCTCATCATGGCTGATAATACTGCAGACAAAACAGTGCCAACAGTGTGCACCAACAATGTTGCATTTGGGTCTGTGGTCTACTGGTAGAAAGCATAAGAGTGCCTCATGGGGGTTAGCGTGGTGTCACTGGGCAGGAAGTTTAGAGGAACAATTATAGTTTTGTTTTGTATAAATGCATTATGTTAAGCAATTATTTTTCCCAGGTGAGACAAATTCATGGATGCTTTTTTAATTTCTCAGCTTGCAGTTTGATGGCACCATATGCTGAAGAGCTCCTTTTTGATCCCACAGAAATCCATAAAGTGAGCTATGGTAAGCTTCAAGCTGCGTGAAACAAAGCATCTGTGGGTTTGTGCAACTCTGGGTAAGTAGGAAAAACAGTAGAATTCCCCAAAACCAAACTTCCTACAAAATATTATTCTGCAAGCATTCTTTTGAAGACTCAACTTGTACAATTACAGTCCACTCACTGCCCTTATCTGTTAACTGTCTCTTGTTAAGTCCCCACTCTGCTGCTGAAAACAACCAGCATCCATCCAAAATAATTAGGAAAGGAAAGCCTATTAGCATATTGCATTATCATGTATTATCATGTAGGCAGGACAAAAAGGAATAAAAAACAATCTCTGAACAATGCCTCAAAATAATCCTGAATAGATAATCAGATACCCTTGTACCCAAGCTATACTATCTATGAGCCCAGAGGGTTCTCTGTGTGTGGCATCAATATGCTATAGAACAAAGCCAAAAATGAGTTGTTATCTACATAACAATTCATTCCTCAAACGGGTACCTGTACTCAGTCCTGTCAGTGAGACAACAGAAAAAGAGCTGTAACATAAGGCATGATTTTCAGAAATGCTGAGATGTGAGGCAGTGAGTGGGAGGATTCCTTTACCTGACTTTGACATAGTAGAAGTAATTGGCTGTATAACCATGTAACATGATTTAGGACTATTATTAACAAATGGTCTGTGTGTATGTTGTGTTTCTGTGGATGTATATTCAGTAGAGACACAGAGAGACAACTGCACTACAATGGGTGGTGGAAGCACAGTTGTTTTACAGGACTGTCCTAATTCCCCATTCACTATCCTGCTGGTTGACTGACAGACAGCATATAGTTTATCAGCTGTACACACTTGGTACAAGGCACAAAGACAGACAGACAAAGAAGACGCAATATGCTAAAAATAGAGAGTTTTCTAGATACCAAGACTATTCTGATTTGATGAGAGTACATCTCAACAACTGTACAGGAGAATACAAACAATACGACTCCATAGTTCAGAATTCGTTTTGTTAACAGTTAGTGCAGAAACAATGGCTTTATATTCACCCACAGAGCCATCTAACCAGAGCGAAGGGCATCTCAGTTGTTGTTTACACAGGGAATGCACCTGAAATCAGCGCAGTTCCACTGGCTTACCCCTAATCAGGCCATTGCATGAAATATAGATGCTGTGGACAAGCAAAACAAATTTTCTATATTTAATTCAACAAATAATAACATCAAAGAAGATGGAGAAAGCAGCTGGTGAATAAACCATGAGCAGAATGGAGGTGAGGAATCAACACCCTGCAGTGGCAGAGCATGAAGGTGCCACTTACTAAAGAGGTAAAAACAGACATAGGTGTCACCTCCATGTTTCCAGCAAATAACACCAAAACTCAACCTAACAGTAGAAGATACATGCCTGCAATAATAAAGATTTTTATTTTGATTTTACAGATGATAAAGTATATTTAAAGCTTGGCATACTGTATATTATAGTTTAGCAGCCCAGGAGTTTTCCAGTGCTTTTGTTCCATGAGACGTAATGACAGAGGAAGCAACACATATACAGCGGAGGATCAGTGGACAGCTCTTACTTGAGTGTCCAGCACATACAGGAGTATATCTGATGACAGGCCTATTTGATGAAAGTCAATCATCAGTCTTTGGCCTAAGGTATCCTAGTATAAAAGGTCCATTTATTACTGTTAAATGTAGACCCACTGGATGCGAACAAATTGTGCAATATCGCATCCGCCACTTCTTGCTGGTCGCTGTGTGCGAAGCGATTCACTCATGTCCCATAAAACATGAATAGGGGCAAACTTCACATCAGGTTGCACTTAGTAGGTCTTCACAGTTATATATTTGAACATGGTGTTGACAGCTCATGTCTAGCACAGACGCCCAATGACCGAACACCACTTGGGTTCATATCAGGCATGCTGTTATCCTACTGACTACACTCTAGGTTTCTTCTTAACCATGCAACCACCCAGAGACTCCAAGAAGGCTCCAAACTGCTGTTCAGCACATATGCACAAAAACCCTCACGTTATCCGCTTCACCTGCGGCACAATTAGCAACAGAACAAACCTATACACCTAACATTGTGGGTGGTGGGCCCATATGGTGACATTACTAATTCAAACTGAGCTCACAACAATATTTTTGTTGTTTATCGTTGTAACAGTGGTAAATTGCATGGCCTTTATTTCTAGACACTAAATGGAGAAAAACTGAAAATTGTGCTTAAATGCTGATGCAGAGTTAAGTTTTTCCAGTTCTGTGTTTGTGAACTGAAACTGTGACTGTTTTGTCAGCACTGCTTAGGTTTCCTCCTACTCCATATATAATATGTCTTCTATTAACATGATGTGAGCAACCATGCAGAACAACAAAACATAGAGCTCGTAGATAAACTTGTGCAATAGTGGAACACCCCAGATGATTAAAAACCCAAGATATTCTAGGGGGTTTATAGATCTATATTTTAATTGACCTGCAAGGCAAACAAAACAGTGGCATGATATAGTATAGAGGGACATGAAAGAAAAAAATAATAATGCTTTTATGATGCTTTAAACTGGATTCAGATAAATGGATTACCAAATGGACGGGAGCTATCGGTATCTCATCTTGTTTCTGCTCAGGGGGACAATTGGGAGTTTTGTCTGACGCAGCCACCAAAATAACACCCCAGTGATTGTTCCGCTTTCATTCTTTCGGTCCTTAACAAAGATCAAACAGGGTTTGACCAAATCCTTTAATATAGTGTGACAGCTACTTCTTTATCCACTCATTTTTTCGTCTTCCACCACCGGCCTTTTTAACTGGTAGATGATACAATCCCAAGCATCCTGTGCTCATATTGCTGTCATTTAGACTGGCATGAATACACAGCTGCTGAGCACAAATTAACAAGATCTCAGACATTCAAGTGATATCACAAATTAATTTGAATTCACCCTCTGATTATTAACAGTACGTTAAAAACATCAGGATTAAACAAAGTAACACCTATCGCCTAGGCTACTTCAGATCTTTTAAGCTACAATTATACCTCTGTGTGTGTGTGTGTGTGTGTGTGTGTGTGTGTGTGTGTGTGTGTGTGTGTGTGTATATGTGTGTGTGTGTGTGTATTAACTTATGTGTTGTGCATGGAAGACAGATAACTCAAGGTAAGCTGGTGTGGAGATGGCGCTGTTGGACCGGAAAGAAAGCGTTCAAGTGAAAAGGGGCAGTTATGCACTTAACCTGCTCTCTGATAACTGAAGCACTACAGGAGTGGTACCAGAGTCTCAGAGAAAAAAACACTTTCACACTGAAGGCTGTGCACGGGGCCAGACAGTAAGCCCACCTCACCAATTTGACCTCCCCAGTCTCGCTGGAGGAACTGGTTTGCAAAATTTGACCGAGAATTTCAAGGCTTAAAGCTGCACTAATATTTTTATTTGAACAACTGGTCAAATGACTACAACCCACTGTAATAAACCACTATGATAAACCCAGCTAAAGAGCCATATATTTCCCTCAGGAGTTGGTGAAGACCAAAACAGAGTTAAAAAAAGTGAATATTGGGCTAAAACTTATCAGGTGGACAAAAACTTGACTTCAAATGAATGCTAATGATGTTCTGTGTCTGCTGGAGGTGTTAGCAATTGTTTGCTAACACATATCTACTACATTAGCCATACCTACTTTATAATATTACAGGTGGTTGTACTGCCACCAAGTGGCCACAAAAAAAAATTAAAATCAAACAATGCAGGTTTAAGCTCCATTTTTGTGTTTGTACATAGATTAGCATAACCTTCTCAGTAGATTTAGTAAAATCTTCTGGATCTACAGTAGATACCGAGTAAAAGCTACATCACACAACAACAAGTGTTTCCCTTCCTTTCAAAGTCCCTCATACTACAAACCTACTCAATTAATCATACATACAGTATTATATGCATACATTTCCAGCACGTTCACATAGCACCCTCTAACCAAGCCTCTCTAAACCACGCTCCATTATTCATTAGCCTCGCTGTAGCTGGTATGCATAGTGCACTTGCTGCTCCACAATTCAAACTGGATGTTAGTGTGTTATAAGCCCATCTACTGTACAAGAGCAGCTCCTTAACAACGTGTCACAGCACTTGGGTCAACTGATGGACTGCGACAAGGAGTTCTGCCTTATGGCGGACAAGTGTGAGGGAGTAAAAACTGATGCTTTCTCTACAGTGACATCAGCTAGTTTGACAACCAGAGCTGCAAGCTCACAAAAAATGCACACTGACATTGGCTATGATTACGTAACAGCACCAGAGCCTAAAAGGGAATACTACTAAATTTTAACACAGAGGGATGCTATTCCTATGCCTTTAGACCATTTAGTCTGTGTCAGTACACATGTTAGAGTTTGTCCTGCCCTCAGATGTGGGGTGTGCATAGTACCACAGAGACTAAACTGCAAAAGAGATGAGAAGCTGGTAAACGACACTAAGCTGACCAGACTGAGGTTCTTTAAGGATTAGAATTTGTAGATCAAGACAGATATCGCTATTCCTCAATGTTTTAAAAAAAAAAAAAAAAAGCTACTGCAAACATGTACAGTGTAAAAAAGCATAAAGTCAGTGTCCCAGTCATCCTCACTAGAGCGCCTCTAACTATCACACAATGGAACTTTGCTTTTGTGACTTTGAGCTTAACGTTTCAATGCAACCAGGGTTCACTTCCTGCCTTCCGGCTCAGCCAGGCAGCAACAAAAACAATTGTAAATGTTTGCTGGGTGGGAAGCCGGTGGGGGATCATTTCTTTGTCAGTGCACTAGCAACTGCTACTGGTTGGTCGAGCTGCCTGGCTGCAGGGGGGTGATATCTGGGTGTAATGCCCCCAGGGCAGGTGAAAAGAGGCAGCTGGTGACCATGTGCATTAGAGGAGACACACAGTCACAAGGACTGTGGTATATGGAGAATTAGCCAATCCAAATTGGGAGGCAAACGACAGTGTTCATTTTCGAGCACATCCCACATTATATATTGTATACCTATTGTGTTTTTTGAACAAATTAACACATTACAAAAATCACAAAACTTTGTCGTCAGTGACAAAAATTTAAGCTACCTAATAAAGAAAACTCTGAGACAAGGCCAGGACGAAAGTCAAGAACACAACCAACCGAGACCTTTCAGAAACCATCTGCCTATGACACACGCTATCTTTATGGCTTTGATATGCTGGCAGAGCTGAATACAGCCAATGAACGATGCTATCGGCAGGGTCCTTGCCCCATTTACTTTCCTGTGCTCGACACAACACAACAGATGGAGGACTCAACACGGTAAACCACCCCTATGGCATAATGGCACCATCACATGCTGATGATGCATTGGGTTTGTGCAGGCAATTCAAACACTGCAGTTTACTGATAAAATACAAAAAGGTTCACAGAATTAGAGAGAAATACAAATCAATTTCAGCACTCAAAAGTGACCTCTCTTGCCATCGAACAGTTTGGTGTAAACGCCCTGCCGTCACTGTCATGAATATGAGAAAGAAAAGTTTGTTCCACCCACAAAAGGTGAGTGTGAGAAAAATCCACCATATTTTCTAGACTTAATGGTACACTTTCTGACTAGGAAGTGGGTCCTTTTAACCTCCTGTGAAAAGACACTTAAATAAACAGATGGACAGACGTGCAAGCGTGCACGTGCATGCACTCACACACACACACAAGCACACATGGAGCATTATTCATGCAGTGGGATGCCCCTAAATGAATCCATGTGTGTAAATGTCATCAGTAAATGTCAATAGCTTTTTGAGGCCTGTCCTGAGGACATGGAGCCCAGCATATGGGCCACGGGACTCAGACGTACCTTCATTTCCTACTACTTCATCTATTCTTAATCTACTTTAAAGACCTCATCTGCTCATGTGATGAATTAAACAACATGATTGAGGGTCTTTTGACAAGCGGGGAGCAGAAAAGGGGACAGATATGATCACAAGATGATTGCCATCCACTGAAATAAAAAGACATAAGGAAGAGAAAACAAGAAAACTCCTGTCTTACAGTTTCATGTGGGAAAGGAGCACGAAGCAAGTCATTATTATAGAAAGAAACATTATCCTAAAAATCTGAGACATCCTGTAAACACTGGAGAAATGCATACTGGTTCAAAGCTTTACACCTGTATTTCTCAGGGATCCTTTTTAAATAAGATCAGAAATAAATCCTGATTCACTAACTGCAGCTTTTACTAATTTATGATACCATGTGGCTAAAAGAGCCTTAGAGTAATTCCAGTGATGACAGGTGTACCACATTGTGCCAACATATAGATATATTGTCTGTACCTCGATGTAGGAAGCGAGCCTGGGGTAGACCCTGTAAGGTCCCAGCACGTGAGACAGAGGGGTGGTGCAGGGGAAGCTGGTGGTCACAGCGTGGCTCACTTCAGGCAGAGAAAACACCTTGAAGCCAAACTTCTCGTACAGCTTCTGCAGTTCTTCATCTGGCTTCTCTTCCCCCTCACACAGGACACTGCCCACCACGTAGCGACATTTCTCCGATGGCCTCTGAGGGGACAGAGAGAGGGAAAGAATGGATATATATTAAACATTTACAAATTCATTTAAACCCCTTCAGAGAGTCACCTCACACCAGTAGGAACTCTTACTTATTTATACGAGCATCAAACACACAGCAAGGTAACGCCCTCTGTTGGAGGAACAATGTGACATTTTGCATGTAGTTCTACTGTGTTATACTGTAGCACATTTCTGCTGGATTCAAGACAGAGATAAATTGATCTATAACATATATATCACAATTCATTACATTTTAATTTTTTATGCACAAGGACATTTGTTAGGTAGGCTCATTAAAAACAAAACACTGTAAATAAGCCAATCAAAGAGATGATACATACAGCTGTCATGACACTGAGTAGATAACAGAGCTAAACGGGTAAAAGTTTATTTTCATTTGCCAACTCCAGAAACATTTGAAGCATAGAGGAGAGCTGATTGACATAACACTGATGTAATATTGGTAATATCAATATAATACTGATATTACAACATGAGGCTATATATTGTCTGGGATTTTGGCTATTTTGGTATCATTGTGACATAGCTTGATGTTGTCTTTTCCTGGTCGTAAAGACTGTATTACAATAAAGTATTTTCTATCTTTTCTATTGTAAAAATCAATGTGCCATTATTGTATAACATATAATTATTAATAATAGGTTTTTAAAGCAAATAGGGAGGCCCAGAGAAAGGGAGCGCTTGGGAGGATGTAACCGGTGGGTCACTGGTGTGGTTAATGCTGTATCTGCACATGTGTGAAAGTAAAAATAGAAGTCGTTTGATTTAAACTTGTGGAGACGTTGCACCTTCACTTCACAAGTATCACTGGACAGAGGGCTGCCAGCTCTGGTAAAAATCCCACAGCCAGGTTACATATGTGGCAGTTCAAATTGTATCTGTGCTGAAAAGCGTCAAGTGTGCCAGAAATTTTTACACCTTGCTTCATGCAAACATTATAAAAAAAATACTACAACTAATAACTCCTTTATATTTTAGATTTTGCATTTTACCAAAGTCAATTGTTTTTTACATGGAAAGGATTTGTGGACACCAGTTAAGTGGTCCCAACTACACATAATTGTTCTCTTACCTTCAAATATTTTGGAAATAAATATTGATGAATTGCACAAAAGTGCAATAATCTTCACAAAATGAATACTGACGTATTTGGCCCAAAACACTAACATGTGTAGATTTAGCGTGAGAACAGTACCCCTGGAACTAGCAGGGATTGTTTGTCTTGCTTGATGATACTTGAGGAGAGCAGATGCAAGCTGACATGGAGGTTTGGTCCCCTTCAGTACAAAGCGTCTCTGCCACCATAATGTCTCTTAATGTGCCCACATGTCTGCATGCAGATGAGAGAGAGACAGAATCACAACCACTGAGCGAATTGTCAGTCAGAAGAGGATCTGACAGAGATTCTCCCACTCACATCTGTTTGCAGACAGTTTGCAGCCTGTTTGTAGAGCTTCAGGTGGAGAGTGGGAGCTGTTGTTAAAAGGACCATACTGGCTTTTTTGCATGTTTTTGTCAGTTTACTAAAAGTCACATAGGTACACTTTATATTTCTGCCAACTTTCTATAAGAAATGTACAGATTATATGCAGAACAATAATAACTAGAAAACTACTAAAAAAAATTTTTTTTAAAATCACACCCTACTGGTTTCTATTCATTTCTGTACAGTATGAAAATCGACACGCATGAGTAACGTTATGTTGACACAAACAAAAGGAAACAATCTTTACCGTGACAGATTTCCCAATTCAAGCAAGTTTTGTATCTGCAAGATGATTTTTAAATTGGACTGAGAATTGGGAACCAGTGGTGCTCTGGGAGGCACGAGAACAACCTCACAAGTAAAATAGTTAATGGGATAAAACATACAAAAACCCTGGTATGGTCCTTTAAGACTTACTGCTGGTTTCTGCTCTGTGACAGTGGAGGTCTGTGAAGGACTGGCACTGAGGGGGCACAGACGGGAGCCAGCAACACTCATCTTCATGTCCCTGGCATCCTTGCATAATTATCACATCGAAACACCACAACCTTCTCTTCTTTTCCATCTCATTTCTCACATTCAGGGTTATTTTTGACTGCATTGTGCCGCAACTACACTGCACTGTTCCCGCTGTCCTACTTCGTTCATAAAGCAGTTTTTGTGCTGTAATTCAGCATTGTTGGCTGCCGGTGAGACTCCCTGTCTGAGATAAATCTATTTGATCACCCCACCCCTAACCTTCACTGCCTCTTAATGTCTGAATCATGTGGGGAATAATAATGACTGACAGTGCCTGTACAGCATGAGCAGATAATCTTTACTGTCACCTGACAGAGACCGTTGCCACCATGTTCCACAGTGAGTCAGAGAACACAGATCACCTGCTTTTGACAGGGAATTATTCATTCAAGGCAGCATGAGATATACTAGATCTATTTACAATGAAACAATGAGTCACTGTAAACACAGACCGGCACGATGGCTGTGTAAGCATTGTCGCAGTAAATCATTTACAGCAATGTGACATCATGATATGTCAAACGTTTGCAAATTCACACATAAAATAAACAAACTGCAATTAACCCTTCATACAGGTAAAACAAACTTTACAATCATCTTGGAAAAACAATTTTGTAAAAAAAAAAAAAAAAAAAAAGAACACAGTATGATTATATCATCACTACATTAGCACTGAATTATCACCCATCCCTTTATGGCATACTAATATATTTGTTTAAGACCACCGTTTCTTAGCTTTTTTTATTTCTTTAACAATTGAATTGTATTTTATATATTCTCATCTAAATGCATTCATGTGCAGGGGTTGCTCTGCATCACCCTATTTCCTACATGAATGCATCAAATGTATGGGCTGTCAAAAAGCCTTGTGTACAGAGCTACTCCTTGTCAACACTGGTGGTCTATGATAAGACGCAACAATAACCATTCAAACACAGAGGGGATAACAACTGTCCTCCCACGGTCTTGCTTCAGTATCTTACCATCTCGCTATCTCTCATGCTCTCTGCACTGATAGACTAGAGTGTGTTAGCCAAACCAGTAGTTCACTAATGATATCATTCAGGGCTCTAGCTATCATTCACTTCCCACACAGTGGCAAGAACAAATAGCAGCCCTGACTGCATCTCATCTCTGCTTCCCTCCAGATAACGCACCCCAGAGACTACAGGCAATTAGGAAAGAGAGGAACACCACTCCATGAACTTGACTTGTCTTCCCCACCAAAGTTGTTTTGTGTCAGAAATTCTAACACCACAAAAGGTAGAAATTCTCAAATGCTGTCCACGCTGGGCAGTGGTGCTCTAAAAGTCAGTTGCAGCCAAAGCTGTGTTTTGAAAGACAGAGTGCGATTCCATTTCTCACAGGTAGCTGAGCCCGGGTGAGAAGCAGAGAGTCAGATAATGGGAAGATTGCAGAGCTTTTACCTCTGTAACTGAACACTGACATATTATGTTTCTGTTCCAAGCCGCAGAAAACCAGTTCAGTTCAAACTTCAAACTTCACAGAATGCAAATTGAAGCTATCTGCAAGATTTACAGAAATGTTTAATTTCATCTCAATATGTCTCTGCTGATTTCATGTACAGCAAACACTCATTTCCTGTATTTCCCTATGCTAAGCGAGCTCGTTAAATCGGGGAAAAATAGACACATATATATAGCCAACTTTAGCAGAGCTCGTGGCCCACGGGACTCTAACATGGCTTCCCGTCACAAATGGTGCCATTCCCATCTCTATCTGATTCCCCTAAGCCAGGTCTCCAAGGACCTGTTGGGAGAGAAAGTAATTTCAAAAGCAATTCTTTGCTTGAGGCTACAAGGGCCTTTTTTGATGGATGAGGGCTCTTCAACAATAAAAAGGTACGGCTGACAGAGGTAATTCTTTATTAGCAGACACGTAATGAGGATTTACTCTCTTTATCTTTCCTCCTCTTGGCCCTGCATCTCCTCCCTCCTGGCTATCACCACTTGGGATGCATTGCTTTGAGCGCTGGCCCCTTTCACAATTGGTCATTTCCTAAGTGTTAGCAGGTTTGGGAGGGCAGGGACCAACAGGGCAAGCAGCCAACACTCAGCCTTACTGTAACTAGATCATAATGAGCATACCATACTCTGCCTGACCGAGGACCATCACCACGCTCATTAAAGCGTAACTTCCAAGCGACCAATCAACAAAATGCGAAGCTAAATTAGCAGAGTGGGAGTGATTAACAACAAGCAGAACATCAGCGCTCTCTTTAAACAAACCATATAAAAGGCAACATAACAGCACTGCTGAGGGAGAAAACAAGAACTTCTAATAAATAAATACATTTCTCTTAGTTTATTTTTTACAAGTTGCCTTGTAGGAGCCTATGCAATTCAACAACTAAAACCTGTCATTGAAATTAAAAAATGTTGAAAAATGTTAAGTGTGAGAGTAAAACATCACATTTGCCCTTCACATTCTTGCTGGTACAAGGGTCCTTCACTGCACTGCAGTCAATAAATCTGCAAATTTGGATCCTCTCTAGACCTCTATGCCGTCCTCACATCAACGACTGCAGTGAAGCATGACAACCAACAAATGCAGCATTCATCAAGAACACACCAAGTTTGTGAAGAGAACATAACACCCCCCGAAAAAAATCATATTTCATCTACAGCCCAATCGAATAAATGTATCGCACAAACAACACACATCACTGCCCTTGCTGGAGAGCTCTCTCTTTCACTGTATCGTTTTCTTTCTATATCTGGAACACAGAGACAGATGGTGTTTAGGGCACTTCCATGAAAAGCAAAGAACCTGACACATGGGGAGCAAGAAGAACAGAAGACTACAGGATAAGCAATCTCTCAACAAGAGCAGTCTTTCCCCTCCGTGTGTCAGAGCGATAACCTGTCTCAGCTGATTGGAAGCCATTCCCCACCCACCCACCACCCACCCCACAGGCAGACGAGGCAGACAAAGTCACCAGGAAGGAAACTGAAACTAATAGGGACCACAGGTATGCTGTGATGGGCTGTTTGCAGCTAAATTAATGGAGCAGCAATTGAAGTGTAGCAAGTGTGCTTACCCAAATAAATGCAAAGCAAACTGATTTAGCAAGGAAACAGTGAGGGTCATTTTTACCATCACACTGACTGATAGAATATTAAGCCACTTGAATATGTCATCGTTTGTAATGACCGGGAAAATATAATTAAGACTTATTCATACTACAAAGTTCAAAACATCAATATGTCCTCCTTTGGAAGGGGGGCCCTCAAGCATCCAAATCAGATTATACATCCACTGCAGTGATGAGGTGTGGGCCCCAATGGCCCCTTGAGTCAGGAGCCAGTGGAAATCTTTTTTTTTTCTGTCTCTCTCTCTTTCACCAAGTGCAGCCTGGTGCCTTTAGGCTGTGCTCAGACTTAGCTGGTAATTACACATGGCATCCTGGGAGTTCTGGCATGTATAATTACTGGCGAGGATAAGCAGCCTGCTGGAGGCAGGACACGGTTTTCCTTCGCCACAGTTGTTGAGCTGGTTCACCACTCCTTGGCCAGCTGGACACAGTGCGGCACTCCTCCAGCCAGATGTCACCGAGCAGGGAGATAATCTTCTCTAATAGGAGATATGAATCCTCCCTCCTCTGCACATAGGCTTACTTCCTTCCCTACAAATGTTCAACTCTCTTTCTCCACCTCCTCCTTGCTCTCTGTAAGCTGTTCTGATAAATATTCGGCTGTGTAATCCAATATCCTGCGCATCATAACACAGGGTGAAAAGCCAATACATGTCAGAGGATTGATGGCGCAGAAGATTTAAAGGCATTTTTCACCATCTTGTTTCACTGACTAATCGTAACATGTCAGCTTGTGGAGTAATGGCTCTCTCCACACAGTTTGTGAAAACGGATCAAAATGGCATCCTAAAAATACACTCAATAGTTGTGTTCCAGGATTTAAAAAAAGCTCACCATTAGATAGATTCTGTCTGGATTTCTGCCTTCTGGTTTTGCAGTAAGTCACTCACTGCAGAGATGTCCATAAACATTAATGGGGTGTTTTACTATAGGGAGAGCCGGCATGTCCACAATCTTGCATAATATTGACTTGAAGACCTGTGGGACCAGACTTCAGAGTATTTATTTCTCATTTTAAATCCACTTTTAAAAGCGGCAACTCCTTGCCAGAAGCCCCCCTTTCATGTTGTTGCTGTCGACAGACAGACAAGCAGCAGTAAAATGCTAATAAATTTGACTGGGAGTGCAGCGATGCTCAACGCTCTGATCTGAAATTCCGATTGATGAACTGGAGCACTGCGAGCCTCTCAAGGTGAGTCAGACTCCTACCAATTTAGACCCCTCTTCCAAGGCAGTCCCACACCTCGCCTCATCTCTCACTGCCACTCCCATATACGTCTACACATGACATTTCATTTTCTCCTGCTTGTCATGGGGAGCCATGAGTGGGTTTGCTTCAGAAGCTGAAACAAAAGTGGGAATTCAGTAGATCAGAGGATGAACCAAACAGCAGCTCTAGTTTGGCCTCGATACAAACACAACATGTTATCAGTGTCAGAGGCAGCTGCATTTGCTGTGTAGTTCTACCAAGATAATAAATTAATGGTCTATCCATAAATTTGTACCTACCTACCAATTCTATCTAGACAATGAAATGACATTAATCTTTGAGTTTCTTACTCTCCTGTAATTTATTTCATGACACACACACAGGCCTCTGAGCATTCACTGCTGCCCACTCTTATTAATGAATGTTGCTCTACAGATTGCTTGGAAATTCCTTACTCCTTGCCATTCTACAACACAACAAAGGGCTACAACCCAGGAATTCAATGATTTAGTCTGTTTTTATCCTGTCTGGGATTTGTTCAATACTTGTGTCAAAGCCCCAGCTCTGCCTTGAATGGTTAGGTGAGTTTTAAGCTAAGTAATGTTGTGCGTCACCGTCCAGTTGACTGACTCCTGTGAGCCAAACTGCTAAACTGTTCAATCCCTCAGGCCTTTGTGATAGTAAGTGATGGCAATTATAAGCATACATGCAAACACACACATGCATGAACGGACATACACAAGCAAGAGGCATCAAGAAGAGCAGCTAGATTTAGTGCTAATTGGTCAACAACTGTCCAAAGAGCTGTCTGACTATTACACAATAGATTTAGCCACAATAACAGAAGCCTGCTCTTTTCACATTCTGTGACTTACTTGATCTGTTGGTGTAGTTCGTTTTGAATGTTGGTCCTCAGGAGGACACAGAGTCCTACTGGCCTTCATCGTAGTCATTAAACAGGGACTATATTACAACTTGAATGCAAATGACTGCAATTTGTTGAAAACCAGCTATACTATGGATCCAGAACCAAGAGTGAAAACTGGAGTAGTGTCATAGTGACCAATTACTACACAGCCACTTGTGTAGGTTTTAAATCCTATTTTAATTTTATATCATGGAATTCATTTTTGACTGAATGAACTGGCTGAGTCACACTACTTATGCCATGGTAATAAATTAAGTATAAAGATCAATGTGGTTTTGAGGATGCACCTACCTCCCATATAACTCAATTCCAATGCTAACACTGCCATCTAGTGGCTGTAGTGCACAGTAAGCAAACAGGCTTACAATGTTCACTACAGGGTGGATAGCTGTAGTACTGAGTATATTCACTAATTCACAATATTTTGTGAATAAATACCCAAATCCACACCAAAGATGTAGCTCAAAGACCCTTCTCATTGTCTTAATGGAGAAACGTCAGGACAGTTTTAGTGGTTTATGAATACTTCCCTGTACCTTCAAAATCTAATAAACAGCAATCTGCAGGGTAAGTACTTAAAGAAGGTGACTCTGGCTAAACTGCATCTCTGAGACCTGGTGTGCTCCAGACAATACAGAGACACCATTTATTACATTCCTACATGCAGAATTTAAAGCTGCCTGTTGTCTCCACCATGCATGTGAGCAAGGTGGCATTAATTACACAATCATTTCCATGAAAGCTGTGCTAGAACAACTGTGGATACACAAATACATTTACACGTGGAATTTCAAATATGAAATAATCCCTTGAATTAGAATTAGAATTTTTCTCCATTCTGAACTAGTGATTTGACTGGTCTGCACTTTTGAAGACTTAAGGGCATGGTAGCATGGTGACAAGAGGTAGTTGTTGCTTATACCGGATGCAGAGGCCACCTTAAGTATTGAGGTCAAGTCTAAATACAGCAAGTTGCAAGATCCACTGTAAATCATGCAAAAGTAGTAAAGAGAGCTGACCTCCTAAACTCCTTAAACTTCTCAGGAGGAACAGTGTCACATAAAGAAAGTATTACTATTAACTAGAAATTCCATCTCAGCAAAAGCTCAGCCATATCTCGCTTTTTTAGTTTACTTATGTGGTTGATGGAGAGGAATCAGACTCTTGGCCTTTGTAAACTAAGAAGGGCAACAAATTCTCATGTCACAAAACAAACATTGGAAACAGCAAACAGCTATGATTACAGCCTGTCACAGCTTCAGTGATAAAAGGGCCAGTCAACAATTTAGAGCTTACTATAAGCTATTATCACCCCAACCTTTGCTTTCATTTATTATTACATGTAGAAATATTTAACTATGAGACTGACTGGGCTCTTATTCTCTGAATGAGTGGACAAAGCTTTTCTTTATTTTTGTGATATCTAATTAATCTCCACAAGAAAGTCAGAGGACCATACATATTCAGATTATGTAAAACAGACACAGACCCCAGGACAGAGTCATCAGATCCGTATAGATAGCTCTCTGCCCAGCAGAGAGTTCTGAACATCCTACAATGACCCCTTATGATCCAGACTTTCCACAACGTCTGACACCAGAAGAAACGTTTTAAAAGCTCCTCAATGAGCCTCTTGCCACAAGTTTCCACTGGTATTACTCACAGTCAGGGTTTCCACTAAAAGCCTTTACTTAGAAAAGGGCAGCGTGCTACAGAGAAACTGGCAGGGGTATGCAGAAAGACAAACACAAAGTGCTGCCAGTGTGCCACATTCTTTATTCCACAAAGGATCATTTTTTTGGCTCAGTAGCTGGGCATCTTGCAATTAGACAGAAACCAAATATCTCATTTCAGGTATAAAAACCATAAAACACAATAGATAACAATACTAACTAGCTGCCCAACACCATATGCCCGTAGAGCGGGTTACTGTGCATTTTTGGCTGATGTGCCAAAAGCCTCCATTTTGCCATACTGTTTGTCAGATGGCTTTACTCACCCGACCATATCAAATTCAGCACTCAAATGTCAGCAGAACTGACGCAATACAAGCTAATCAAAGAGCAAACCACGTTGCACAGTTAATCTTTGTTGTGAAGTCATGGAATAAGTCATACATAGGCTATATTCTGCCTTTGTGTAATTGTATCATACAGCACAACGTGTGTGTGTGTGTGTGTGTGTGTGTGTGTGTGTGTGCTCTTCCTGTATCAGCTGGGAACTCAATAAACAATCCCATCGAACAAGCAGCTGTTATGCAGACATTTCTTGTTGACTAAAAGCACAACTCGTGATGGACGGCGGAATGTAAAATGAAAGCAGGAAACAACCACAGATCTCAGCTGAGGAATGGCCCATTTGTACAAAAGTTGGTGTGATAATTTGAAGAATGACAAAGGGAGATTCATTGCTTCTCACATCTGGATTGTGAGTAATTTCATCAACCATTTAGACTAGAAAGACTGAAAAGTTTTAAAGATTTTAAGACATCTATCAGCTCTCTTCAGACACATGTGAAGGGGCTGCGTTTGCCCTGGTTTGGAGTCTGGTTAACAACTTTGAGTCAGACGCAGACAAATGCTGAAGCACCCTGGAACCGCAAATGAGAGGGGAAAAATATCAACAGTGCAACGTGGCATTGAACAGCTGACTGGTTTCATCATTCAGGCTCAGTTCCTTGAATAGGCTGTTTGTACATTTAACCCCTTGAGCCATACATGCTGAATTACACAAGTTACATCTAGTTATACTGTTCATTACACTTCCAGGTCATATTTCCAAGACTTTCAGACAGGAATGTTGCTTAGTAGATAGACAATCACATTAGAAACTCACTGAAATTGTAAAACCTTTTACAATTTTGATAATCATTTAGTCATGTTAGTCGAGTTTGAAGCAAAAATCAAACAGCTGCTTGTTTCAGCTTCTCAAATGTAACAATTTGCTGCTTTTATCTGTCATATATCTGTCAGTATATGAAATATGTTTTGGTTTTGGACAGTTTGCTGGACAAAAGAAGCCATTTAAAGATGCCACCTTGGGCTCTGGTACACTGTGGGAATTTTTACAATCTGTTGACATTTTGTTGCACTATTTAAGTTTCACTTCATATCTCAAAGACCTTAAGATTGTACTGAGTCTAAGTACACAGTCACAACTCATTAGATACTCACTGAAATGGTGTGAATTGAAGTTTTAAATACATGATATCAACCCTTTTGTGTGACCTTTAAGATTCTGTCCAGGACAAACAAAGCACATGTCACTACCTGTAACATCTTATCAGGAAATAAAGCACATTGGGTTTTGTGGTTATGTCATGAGGTGCGTACATACAGATGCAGTGCTGTGTAGTTAGACTAACAGGGGCTGGGGTCTCACCTGCTTGGGGTCATCGTAGAAGACACCGATGGAGCTCAGTTTTGGCCCAATGCTGCAGCTCTCTGTATAGGCTGCACCGCAGTCCTTGTATGATCCCTCTTTGAATTTATAAGCAATAGTAACATTTCTAACAGGAGGTGGCCCAGTCTTTATAATCACTTCAGACAGGAGTCCCGAGTACAGCAGAAAGCACCCCACTGTCACAACCAAACACACCAGGAGCACGACCAACAGGAGCACCAGAATTAAATCAGACATGGTTTCTCAAAGCGGTTCAGCTGCAGTCAATGCAATTAGCAAAAATCTGTCAAGCCTCAACGTCCTCCTCCGGGTCACATACAGCGAGACTGTGGTCCAGTAGAGTCAAACGACAAACACACAAAAACCGTGGCTATTAAATAGACGGTGTTACATTTGTTTTTCACATTCGCAATAACCTGACACGACAGAGGGAAAACACTCGTTCAAGTTGACAGGAAAGACAGTTTGTTTACGGTATTTCCCCAAACAGTGGAACATGCTTCCTGAATAGACCATTCCCGCCGACAGAGGAGGGAGGCGTGAATGTAATTTTTTAAACGACTACTTTGCATATATTAATCACACCATCTGAAAAATAAACATATATATAATGTAATCAATCAATAAATATTATTCCTTTTGATCAATGTACACTTTAGTTAGTGGCCATAGCATACACATTGTTGGCATCGTTACCCCCTCTTTTCATTACCGTGGTTCAACCCAGGAGACTAAGCAGAAAGACGATAGAGTGCTGTGACAAAAATGTGTGATTTTCTGTATTTTCATTTAAATATGTTGTTCTTTCACCGATTCCAGTGCTCTGTAAATGATTGCTTTTAGGGACTGTAGAGTCAAACATTAAAGGTTTTGTTCAACCATTATCGCAAAGCCTTGCTGGGATCTGTGTATATTCATTAAGGACAACATAAATAAATAAAAAATATGAAGCGAGAATTGAGCAGAATTCAGTGGATTTGAGTGCGTCTGGACAGATTTGTAAGCACAGAACACATTTCTAGAACAAGTTAGGACAGAATCAGTGTTGTGATAGATGTTTCAAAGCGAAAAAGTGCAGCTTTATTTGCTTGTTACAGTATGTAGCTTTGTTCTGCTGTCAGTTTTGGCAGTTGATCTGCCTGAAAATGTAAAGCTGCATTGATCAACGTTTGACCACTAGGGGGCAGAAAACTACCAAAACAAACACAGCGGGAACAACACGGGAACACAGCTGCCATTATATCACTGGCTTGAACAGAAGACATCCTCACTGGTCCACTTGGTTCCTAGGATCCAGAACCTGACCAAGGATCTGAGTTGGGCCAGGTTCAAATTATTTTCAGTGTGATTGGGTTAGAGCTCTGCCGTCAGCTCCGACCCAGATTAATCATGTGTTACATAATCATGTGTTACGTCTATAATCATCACATGAGAGAAATATGATATTTGATGCAAGACAGAGAATGTGAACTGTAAAGTGGAGGGGAAAGTGACATGTATTGACTCTTTTCAACTACAACTGTTTGTTAATTGGTCTGTTTTGGGTCACTGCATCTTGGATTAGGTCTAATTATCCTCAACTATTTTTAGATTGGGTCTGACTGTCCTTGGCCCCTTTCAGATGGTCCACCAACTCCAAAGGGGTTGATGCAGGCAGCTCTAACTTAACCATACATTAAACATAAATCCAAAACAACGAGCTAAAAGAAACTTAAAAGCTCAATTACATAATTATTTTATTCAATGTTAACATAAAAAATATTGATAAATGCAGATTTGACTGAAGGCAGAGTAGAATCACAGATACTGAAGGCTTACCCAACAACATTTGGGACTTAAATAAAGGGCACATCATATACGGTAATTTATGCTAGCCAGGATGTGGCATGGTACTGTATCAGTTATGCTAATCACACAGTGTCAACAGCTCATCAATAGCAGTCAGATTATACCCACACCCCACATGATCAGTGGAATTTCACTAAATGTATGCATCATAATAACATCAACAGCTTGGTAAAATCTTGGGATTGTTGGGATGTTTTTGTTAATAAGAGATATTAGCTTGTATCTGACTGAGACTTTCCAACTGACAATGCAGAAAAACTTGAACAGGTCAAGTTAGGGGCAAATCTGTACATTTTTGAAGATGGAAGAAGGTGTGAGTAGGAACTTTTCTAACCTTCCTAAGAAGGCTCATTGGTAAAATTGTTTGAACTGAAAGTTCATCCTGATCCTGCAGGCCCTGCCTCCTCAGTGATATAACTTGCAGTGTAGTTCATCAGCTTTTCAATTTCTTAGTACAGAGTATAGTCTAACAGCCAGATACAGGTATGTATCAGTAACTACATGACTATATATGGTTACAGGGGCCCAGTAAGGTTCCAGTTTAGGGAGACAATTGCTTGGAAATGTTGACTTTCATGTCCAAATAGCTCAGGTGTTGTGTTAAATACGAAGTGACACATTGAGCCTATAGAGGATGTCTGTGTGCATAGACATTGAGGCCATTTATGACATAATGCATGATCAATATAACCCCTCTTATAACCCTGCGAAACTCAGTCCAACCCATTAACCCCCATAGTTTGTCATAGAGAACTGAGCATTTAAAAGTTTTCTGCAAACTACTGCAGATGACTTGACTCAAGCAATAAATAAGACTCATACCTGGATGTTACAAGTCTGCTTCATTATAATGCAAACATTTTTGTTGAATTTCACTTTATATAATTTCTTACAAAGACTTTAAATCATCTTTCAAATCCTGTTTTAACATGATCACGACTGAGTCTCCAGGACTTCAAAGTATATCAAAGAGATTTCTTGCCTTCATTTAAAGCTTACGGTAATCAGCGCTGTCCCTCTTTATGGGATTTTCCAGGAACAAAGATCTCAGTGTCAGTCTGTATACGGTGGCGTTCTTTACCCGAGCTTCACTAGTTTTTGCCCTTTTTTGAAAAAATACTTGAAAAAAAGTCAGTGTTCTTAAAAAAAGTATGCACTTTATATCAAACATTTGAATTTTTTATTATTATTACTTATAGGGGGAAAAAATGAGAAAAGGTCAAGCTGCTTTTTTAAATTTTTTTTTATAAAAACCTTCCCTGCTTATCACACACAAGGCCTGAGATAGATAATGTCCTCTAGATTAAAAAGTAATAAATAATTTCATCAATTTAAATATAGTTTCGATACAAAAGATGATTATGATGTTTATTTTTTATCTAATATATATTTTTAAAAAGATCTTCCATTGGGACTATTTATGTGGTAATAATTTTAAATGAATTACTCTCAAAAAGCATGTGAAACATATTTAATACTGAATGACAAATCAGACCAAAACAATCTCTCAACAATATATATTTTATTTTGTCGGCAAACAAATAGATTCAAACATACAACACTTTTTCAGAACCCTACCTACTGTGAAAACACCTAATTATTAAGCATGTTTTATCTTCGACAGAAAAGAAAACCTGTAGAAATACATAAATGCATCTCATGACTGTTTTTAATGTGCTTGCAGTATTATTGCCACATACGTAAGAATACACAAATTGCAATTATATATTGGTACTATTGATCCAATACCTGCATACTGCCCATTGAGTAGCAGTATACATTTAGAAAGTGTTAATGTAAAAATACACTAAAACTCTGGCATTTGAAACATCAAAACGTGATCCACAAATACAAAAAATACAAAAGTTTAAAATCAGAACCAATAGTTTATTGTTCCGTCAGTTAGAAAATGTTAGTCAGAGTCATCTGTAACACCATCTTGATCCACATCTTCCTCTCTGTTGACCTTCTTACTTTCCTCAGAGTCAGTCTCCTGGTCCTGATGGGAAGCACATGAAAAACATTTGGCAAACATGCTAAATTAAAGTTATGAACCTTCTTGCATAAACTGGGGAGAAACTACATAACACGGAGGATACACCATATTAAATGTTTTCCCTGTTAACTGTGTCAGCCACTAATCATTAGCGTGCTGGAGAGTTCTACCCGTTATCTTATCAGCACACTGCCCTCTACAGTTTCAACTGCCTGTTAATCGAGCTGTATAGTTTAAACTTCATGTAATGACCGACTCAGCAGCAGTGAAAGCTCAGTGTTTGGCTGGCTTATATAGCTGAGTGTAATACTACTGTGTGCTGCTTATCCCTTATAATAAAACCTGTGTTGTGGTCCCCACTCCTGCCAATCTTTTTCAGCCACTTTATGCTTACCTACATATTACTCTACCTGTTTGTTATTTATTTACATCCTTTGTTCAGTTTTATGAAAAAGGTTTTATTCAGTTAAATAATTTATGTACTTTTCCTCTTTTTACCTTGGTTTACAAGGTACACAACCTGAGTTTGTTGTATGCCACCAAATCTCCAAAAACCCTCCCAGGTTGTTGTTTTGAAACACACCACATTTCACACATTCTGAAAAAATGTACCCAAAACCTGTTGGGCTCTGTAGTTTTTAGACCGTTTTCAGTTTTGTCAACTAATTCTTGGCCAAGTCACTGCTGATTGTGGTAAACTCTAGGTCATATTGTCTCACAATGTTACAAAATCAAACCTTTACATTTCCCATGTCAAAATGTATATATATAATAAACAATAATCTATTGTCATACGTGATAAATGCAAACAATAAAATGTCTAAACTGGAACAAATCTGCTGGGAGCCAATCGTAATACTGTATCAGATGTGAACATAATGCAGGTGGCAGGTACCTCATCCTCTGACTGGACTTGAGGCAGCGGTGAACGTTGCTGCTCCTGCTCCTCCTCCTCCTCGTCGTCATCCTCACTTCCTTGTGACCTCTGAGAAAGAATCTCTTCACCCTGCAGCATATATTGTTCCTTTAAGTGAATGACTCAAATATGAAGACACATACTACCTACGACACACATACGACACTAATACCTTCAGGTTGCGATTCTTCAGGTTGCCAATCCAAAATGCCTCCTGACAGTTGTTGAGCGTCAGCATAGCCTTCACTCTGTAAAGAAACAGCTCCAGGCTCTTCTTTAAGGCTGGTACATGGTTGGTCAGGCTCATATCCTGGTGAATCTGAGCACCAACACATTATGACATGGCTACTTAGTTATAGAGCATCTGAGGATGAATATTTTCTACTCCCACTAAAAAAAAAAAAGAAAAAAAAAAAAAAAGACAGGAATGAGCTAGAAACGGTGTGATCTGTAGCTACCTTAGAATGTCCACACAAGTGATGGAGCTGCCGGGTGCTGAGCTGGAAGGTCTTCAGCAGGCTCTGGACATCCTCCTTAAAAAGACAATGCATCACACATGGTCACCTCACTGGCAGCACTTAATTTTGCACGTTTTTACACAACAACACAGAATGTGTTTATGTGCTTAGTCATGCTTTAGTGCCAACCCATGTTTGAATGACACAGGGAAGCAGAAGCAGAAAACATGCTCTTTTATACAAAACAAGGCGTGAATCAATATGTTCAGGGATAAACTAGAAAACCGCATGTTAATACGATGATATTTCTGAATGCCTTTGTGCTTTAATACAATGTCTTTTAATACAATTCTTTCTGAAGGTCAAGGCTAAATAATCAATATTAGTAAACTTTATTGATTAGATTAGTACTACAGAATGTCATGAGTGGTCTTTTAATTTACTTTTGCTTATATTGCACCAGGAACAGAACAAATTCCCTTGATTTAAGTGTACTGTGTTGTTTGCAGAAATAATAACATTAAGGTCAACTATTTAAAACCATTGTCTAGTTTTCCAAGGCCATTCCTGCATTAGGTGACAGCGTTTCATGTGTACCTTGTGCCTTTTGAAACTGTTGTCCAGTAGTGGCATCCCCAACTTTAGGAAAGACTCCAGGAACAGGCGGCCATACTACCAACAACAACATTATAAATAGTTAATACAAAGTCACAGCAGCTTCACCTGGATGTGAAATCTTTTTCAGCATGCACAGCTAGCTCACCTTTAGGCACACATTGAGCACTGGCCTAGAATCAAACACCTGTAAGAAGAGATTAGAGAACATATACGTGAGCAGATGAACCTAACTGAAACACATGGATTTGTTAAAGACAAATATATTATTTATTTATAAAATGGCACGTCTAATTTAACCTCCAGTATGAGTTGTACACAACTAATGAAATACCATATCATAGAAAATCTGACCCAGTACTTGGCTGTACATAAATGCTGGACATAAATGGGGTTAAATGACAAAATCAGTACAAAATAAATTTACAGGCATTAGATCACGCCAACAGACCTTAACTAAGTTGACCAGGATATGAAAATCTCTGACAGCCAGGTTCCATGTCAGCAGCTTCTCACTCTGAGCCTGGAAGGAGGACATGGGTTACATGTTTTAAAAGTTAAAACACACAAAGTATGTGAATTATTTGAAAACGGACCATTAAGGAGAAACTAACCATTAGTTTTACTGTACATCACACTGCAGTCAAAAATGCACTACAGGCTAGTTCACAGTTGCACTTTCACAAATTGGCATTCACAAATGTTTAAAAGTATAATTGTTGGTTTGACACTTTTATAGTAGATGTGTAGTGGCTCTGATTACGTTGAGCTCTAAGGTATACCGTGTTTGCAAGAGAACACATTGTACAGTGTGACACCTAGTGGCCGACCTCAGTGTTGTCACTGATTTTGCAGGCAGGAATCTTCTTGGCAGCCTTTTCCAGCTCTGCCATCAACACTTTATAGAACACCAGGAATGTCTGCCTGAAGAAAAAGAGAAAATAATGGAAGAATGAACAACAGAATAACAACAATATGTGATTATGCAGCCAAGTGCTGCATGACAGGAGCACATGGATCAATCGAACTGCAAGCTACTTCTGTATAATCCCTAACTCACAAGGGACCTTCCATTTTGCTCTAAGATAACTAAGCACAAAGGACTGGTGGTGATGAGGATCTACCTGTTGAGAGTGGGCCATGATGCGGAGCTCTCCTCTTTGGATGCATTGAGGAGCTCAGAGATTCCTTCTCCAGCTATTTCCTCCACTGCCTTCAGAACATCATCGACGTGCTCCAGGTAGATCCTGCAGAGAGAGGAGAAAAGACAGACATCATAATTAAACATTTTAGATGCAATTATAACAATACCATATATGATAATAAATGGTGTTAACTAGCAACTTTGTGTTTTATAAATGTGCTGACACTTCTAGGTGCTTGGGAAGCGGGATGGGGTGGGGTGCATGTATAGTTGGAGAGAGAAACAATTCTGACTTTAATAATTCCTTCAAAGTTTAACATGAATGTGTTGCGGTCATAGTGCCGTGTAATTATGAGAAATTCTGAACAAAATACCGACTTCATTTACTGGGTGAATACAAATACACTACACTACTTGTGTGGTATGTAGATGGACAGCACACCATCCTGGAGTTGATGCTTGTTTGTTTGCTTCTACTGCACTACATGGTGTGTAAACGTTTATTAAAGAGTCACAGGAAATTTCCCTTATCAGTCTGCATTGCGAATAGCATCACACACACAAACGTACAAAAGACTCATATAAAACCATGAATGTATAAATGTATAAAGGTACTTTAGAGATGATTGTTCTGCAAATCAATTTAAATCCGTTAAATTTGATGATAATTTTTTGTTATTGACTTTGTGTCAATACACAAGCTAGAGTCTGAACACCAATACTGGAATTATAAGGCTGATACCAACATAGATATCCGAGACCTTAAAAAAATCAATCTGCTGCTCTTAGTTTTTAACATTTTACAGTGGTGGTCAAACTATGTAACATGATTTCTAAATTACCCCAAACTTACCTGTGCCATTTCTGTATTGCTACTTCTTGTTGATACCAATACATAAAATCCATTGCCAATGTATCCGTCAGGCTCTAATACAAGCATCCTGGTTGCTTTCAATTGATTCTGCATGCAACCTTTTTTTTTTGTTTTGTGCAAGATGGCCACTGCTGACAAGCAGACGCACCTTAGGAGAGTGTGAAGTGCTTCGTTGAATTTGTTCCCTCGCTCCTTCTCTCCGCTGGCTGTCACCCAGACCTGGCTAAGGAAACGCTTTGCGAGAGAAGCTAGGACAAAACATCAGCCAGTTATCATCACAGTCGCACTGGACAGTACATAAGTTGATTTAAATGAGGTGACATGTCAGACTGACCGGTCTGCTCTTTGTAGGCAGCAGGATTCCCTCCTTTCTCCGACACAGTGGACAGAAGCTGGGAGAGACACAGGGCTGTGCTGAGACATGGCAGTGTGCTGCGGAAGTTCACCAGGTACTCAAAACTGTGTCTAAACAAAACAAGAAGGGGGCAAAGACACATTTGATTCTGTCATCACACAAAAACACAACTAAACCATTGTACTTGACATTATTAGACAATTCTGGTATTAAGAGTTCTTTGTGCCTTGTTCTTTGGTGCGACCCATGGATATTTAATAAAACATTTATTTCTATGACTTGGTCTGTTGTATTGTAAAGAGTTGCTTTTTATTTAGTTATTTGAATAATTTATTGAGTAATTCTTATGTTTTCTGGCATTGTGAGCAAAAAGGATACTGTATTTACTTTTTTAGCAGCCACCAAAGCCAATTGAATGTGATAAACAAATAGATCCATAGATAAATAATAATAAAGCACAGATCATATACAGTAGTCACTCCTCTCTGGCTCTTAGACTTTATCACTCACTTTACAAGCTGCTCTAGGGTCAACTCAGCACCTCCCTCTTTTAGTCGTCCAGCCAAAACTCCCAGAGCCTTCTTCAGTAAGCTCCGCTGTCCTGGCTGGCTGAATCCAGACCTGACAAATACACATATCACAGACACGCTGACACCTCCAAAGGCATACTGCTCTGAGTTAAAAGATTTAATGTCTGACATGACAGTCAGTGGTGCTGGTCCTCCTCACCAGCTGAAGCTGGTGTTCAGGACCTGCAGGAGCAGCTGGTAGCCTGATGACATCAGCTGGTGCTCCTGAACATCTGTGGCAGGCCCGTCCACAACGCCGTTGTTCTCAGACAGCAGTGTCTGAGGGAAAAAATGCACAAATGTATACAAACACAGAGGGAATTGTTATAGACAAATGGAAGAAAGAGACTAAATCTTCACTCATGTCTACAGATTGTTTGTACCTGAAAATGGTTGTGGCAGTTCTCCAGGTGTGAGCAGAGGGCGGGCAGCAACTGGACGCAGCAGGAAGCAATGTCCTTGGAGCTCCTCTGTTGTAGATGGGAGAAGCCCACACTCTTATCAGTCCTTCCCTGCAGAAAAGATGAGAAAATATCTCAAAACCTTTTGTCTCATATAAGACTGCATATTAGTTTTATACAGTTGTGACTAAAGATCATTGACACTCAAAGCTTCTTGACTAAGGACAAAGTCAGAAAGTTTACATTTGTCAGGCCTTCATTTGCTTGCATCACAAAAAATGTAGGACAAAAATAATGAATATTACAATATGTGAATCGATGATAACCTAAAATGTGTTCTGTTTATTGTGACAGAACAACAGTTTTCCCCCCAGACATTGTCAAATGTTTCAAAGACCTGCACGTTCTCACATTACATTTCAAGAACTGTCATGACTTCTCTGATCTGTGTTAATCACTCTATGCGTTTTTACTGTACCTTGAAGAAAGGGGCTCTCTTGGCAGGGGCAGCTGCAAGACTGAACTCCAGTTTGCGAAGCATATCCTCCAGCAGGAAAACCAGCTCAGCAGGACCCAGCAGAACCTCCTCTTGCACCTCAGTGTAAGAATATTAGAGGAGACGTATAACTTCCTGCGTAGTGATGTATGTGGTGCACACATTTGTGCAAAAGATTAAAAACAGCACTCAAAGACATAAATTACATTGATTTCACTACAATCCAAATAAATTCTCATGCTTCCAAAAAGAGTCAGAGGATGGTTGGGTAGTAATGTTCCCAGGTCTGTGTGTGTGTGTGTGTGTGTGTGTGTGTGTGTGTGTGTGTGTGTGTGTATATATATATATATATATATATATATTTGTTTCTCCCTGACTACCTCTACTCCCTAACCTTAAGTTCGGAAGCCATGATCTTATTTTTAAATCATTAATAAAATGACTAAATCAAAAACATATAAAAGGCCTACTCTCTTTTATAAGAAAACTAAATTCTTATTCTGTTTTCTTACCTTGGTGTTGAGCTCAGAGTCCAGAATTGAGCGGGACAGCAAGCCACACTGCAGCACACTGAGCACCTCCAAGTCCAGCTCCCTGAAAAACTGTCTGTAGGACACCAGACTGACACCTGGCCGGATCTCCTTTTCTTTCTCCTTCTCTGGTTGCTCCTTCAGCACAAGCAGAATACAAAAACAAATACGACGATGGGATCATTGCATTTCAAAGATTAAAAGATTTTTGGTTTTCATGAGTGATTGTGTACATGGAACACCAGATTATGTTAAAAATCAAGCATTTTTTAAGGAATATATTCAGATTCAAGCATATTCCTAACCTTGAAAACATAAGTTAAAATTTAACATTTTCCAAGCTTTCAAGACTTTGTACGAACCCCGTTAAAAAGAGATTAATGTGACAGGTCAAGGTTTACCTGCTGTGTTTTGTCTGCTTCAGTTGCCTCCTCAAGCTGAGAGCTGCTCTCTGAGGAATTCTTACCAGGGGCCTTCCTCTTCTTTCCTGTGCCATCTAAATAACATATATCGCATATAGGAGTCAGATAATTATGTAAGTACTTATTTCTTTATTCGGAGTATTTGATTTCATTAATGCAAAGTAAAATATCTTCTGTTGGCCATGGTTACCTTTCTTTGCCTTATTCACAGGAGTAGTGGAACCAGGTATAACCCCATCTGTGCTTTCTCCATCAAAGTTGGCGACAGGTGGAACATAGCCAGGCGTTCCTGAAGCACACATTAAAGATAAAGTACAATAGACACCATATGGCATAACGGGGAGATTTTGAGATCCACAGTATGAATGGATCAAAAACTCACCTGCCAAAGCCCTCTCTAGCAGTGTCTGAAGGTAGGTGATGTTCTGCAGCCGAGTCATCACTTTCATTTTCATCTCAATTTCTTTTTGTCTACAGAATGCATTTATGACCTATCACAAAAACAGCGGTAAGACACAGCATTTTAATCTCCTACTTTTGAGAAAAAACTTGTACAAACCAACCAAACCCATCTGAGAGTGACATGCAGTTACCTCTCTGAACCAGTTGATGGTGTGAAACAGCAAAGCACAGAGGAACTCCCTCTCAGCTTTTGACAGGCTCTCTATTTTCTCTATTAAGTCCATGTCTGTTAGGATCAGAGGGCAGCCTGCGTCCGCAGCAAATGTAAACACACACGGACACAAATTATGTTACAGCCACAGAAATGAGAACAAAATGGTCTCCAAGAGAAACGTGTAACCTCCACTTCCTCACCCAGCAGGGCGTCAATCTCCTCAAGGTCTCCCTGGTGCTGTTTCTCCTCACAGAGTCTCAGGAGGCGAAAAAATGGAGACAGACAGAGAGGAGACACTCGCCTGCCCCCCAAAAATACAGGGAGAAACAAATCCAACATCTCATTGATTACATGCATGTTCGTAAGATATTACACAATAAGCTGACATTGTAAATCTGACTCTATTGCAAATGAAATACATCACTGACTAAATAATTTGCTGTGGGGTGACTGACTTGTGTGCCTTCTTGGTTTGACTCGGCTGCTCTCCTTTGTTCTGGATGTCTTTGGCCAGTAGAGGCAGCAGGTTGATGGCAATGCCTCCCTGACTCTCATCCTCATCCAGGTTGTACATCACACGGGCCGGAAAAAGAAAAGAACTGAGGTTCACAGGTAGGAGGGATTAATTTAAGCATATTAAAACGAGTCATTTCTGATGCTGCCAGCTGTCCATCACTAACCCCGATACTTCCGGCCCTAGATCCACCACAAAGTCATCCTGGAAGTCATCTAGGACACTCTTTGCAATTGTTTCCTGTTGGTGGCAGGAAGATAACAGGACCAGAATGCTTAATCATGTCTTAGTTGCATCTTACAAAACCGGATGCATGTCAATAATATCTCTATTTAATTTAAAAAGTCATAAATTAGGAGATAAGGGCCATCAAGATAGGGTGTATGGTAAATATTTGTTTGAGACACACCTGCACCTGTGGGTCCAGGGTACTGCTCAGGATCAGGTTGGCCAGTTCATCATAGTACAGGGCTGCAGCCTCGGGTGAGCTTTCACTGCTCGACTTCACCAGCTCCAACAGGGCTGTCACCTGCAGCAAGCAATGCACACATACATGAACATGCCTGCAGACTAGATACCTGCACTTACAATCACTCTGTGCTCTGTTGGCAGGTGTAACAAGAACGGAGAAAATAATAATAAGTATCTTTTACAGCTTGTAGCAAGAGAAATTATTATCATTATCATTTTTTTGCTTGATCTCTTCCACAGGGAGGTCACAGCACAGGTTTATTACTTGAAGGAAGAAAGAAGGATGGATGGTTTAGTGCGGACGCTACCCAAACCCCCCTTGGTACCAAATGAAAATTATATAACGATTATTATCAAAATTACAGACAAATACCAGTTGATAAAACACCCCTGCTTGCTAAAATAAAGTAAACAAGACGGCAAAATTACAAACACAAATGTAAACCAAATCTATCTAATCAACTTATAAATACAAAATAAGAACTTTAGTCGACAGGCTTTTGGATGTTTTCCTCAACACAAATGGAAAAACGTTAATTGTTTTATAAGATCTACATTCATGAGATACTTCCCTACCCATATTCAACAATAAAACTAGAACTGATGCATAAAAAAGTCAACACTGTTACTGTTGTTATGGATTGGAATGAAAAACCAAGTGCAAAATCCTTGCAACATACACATTGTTCATTTTGATTGTTTTAATGTCTAATATGTACCTGTCTTAACGTCTCCTGGGGTAGTGACCCATTCTGTGACTCCTTCACTTTAAGCCTGGGTGGGGGGGCAGAGAGCGAGATATAAAGTGACAGGATGAACAAGAAAAAAATACTGCTTATTTCTGTGGCCCTTACCTGAAGGCCCCCATGCTGCCTACAATCATGACAGCACCAATGATGCCAATACGCTTGTACTTGGCCACGGTGCTGGAGAGCTGTTTGCGGATCACTATGTGCATGTCATCCTGAGGGGACGAGCAGAACAAGAGAGGTATAGGTCACTCAGAGGGTGAGAGGAAGACAAGAAAAGGCAGGAAAAAAAGGGTTGGACGAAAAGACTGAATTATCTTTTGTGAATGTGCACCTGGATGTGAGATCCCTGCTGCTGTTGCCCAAAAGCCAGTCTGCTCAGGAGGTGGAAAAGTCTGCGGATCTGCTGGGGTGTGAGGTTGTCCATGTAGTCCAGGATTCCCTGCATCAATTAGCGTGCTCAGTTAAAAACACAAGTAAGATACTAAACCTTTGTAAGACAACCATCAGGGACTGCTAGCTACAAGTTGTTGGCACATCCATCTACTGAGCTCAAATGTCATTTAAACATGTTTCATTGTGGTTTCATCAGCAGCTACAATAGCAGATATATAGATCACCTCTTTACCTTGACAAAAACAGCATACAGGGCCATTTCTGAGGGCTTTTCTGTAACCAGGCCACAGAGCAGCTCCAGAGCCATGTCCACCTCCCCACCCACACCACTACACACATGGGTCACTAAAGAGCCCACCACTTCCTATAAAACACAACACAGGACTGAATTGAAATGACTCAGATGCATTTATATTAGAAAACAGGTAAACATGCTTATGCACATTTTTAAAAAATGAATCCCAAACCCACCTGCTGGCAGTAAGAGTCAAAAGCAGTGAATGAGTGTCGGTACATGCGTCCACCAAAAGGCACCACGCAGGGGTCGGGGGAGCGCACCAAACCCTGAGCCAGAGCCAAGATGGAGGGGAAATACCCTCGCATGACCTAGAGTGCCACCATTCGTTAATACAACATATTATTCAAATTATAATGAATCACTAATGTCTTTATATCTAAGCTTGCACGTCTGCAGACTGACCCACCTGAGCATAGTCCCTGAAGGTCTTCTGGAGCAGAGCCTCCTGGATCAATCCAGTCCTCACTTTCACCTTCAGCAGCCTCTCTGCCCCCCTCCGGCTCTGGTTGGCATTGGTGGAGTGGAGGATGAACAGCACCAACAGATCTATTACCTGACAGGGCAGAGCACATTTTAGGGAGAGGCATATAGATTCCCATCTCCACAGACACACATGAATGTGATGCATAAAAACCTGCCCATTAACACTAACCAATTTAATAGGGGATACCCTGAACTGAGCAGATGACACTCACCTTATGATGCTCCACTTCATCCACAGACTCGATTGCCTAATGAAAAACAACACAGTAAAAGTTCTGTAACCGTTAGCCATTAGAAATAGGAAACATTTTAAATAATCAGCATTTATTAATCCATTTAATGCAAGAAGGATTAAAAACAACATTTCCCACCTTGAGCCACGCCTCAGATATCGTTTTCTGGAAGCGCACTGCTGACTTGATGCCGT
This sequence comes from Maccullochella peelii, assembly GCA_002120245.1. Classification (NCBI taxonomy): domain Eukaryota; kingdom Metazoa; phylum Chordata; class Actinopteri; order Centrarchiformes; family Percichthyidae; genus Maccullochella; species Maccullochella peelii. The sequence continues at coordinate 55,464 of LKNJ01002073.1, forward strand.
CCAGTATCAATGCAACGCTGTCCTGGCTGCTGCCTGCTGCTGGTGTAGAACCGGACCTGCTCCAAAACCAGACTTATTAGACGGAATCTTCAGGAATACAGTATCAAGAACCTACTGGCCCACTTCAAAATAGGCTCCTGACAAAATGTACTGATGTGTAGTGAATTGGGAATCCGTGATGTCTTACACTACTGATCCTTTGCTCTTTGTGCAGCTCTGGGAGGCCTGCAGCACGGGAGGGAGAATGCACTGCTCCAACTCCAGCTTTTTACGAAGATTACTCACCACCTACACACAGGACAAACACACCGCACACTTCTTGATTTCAAAACATAAGTACTATAACAACCAACTACTATGTTGTGTGTTTTTTTATGCACAATGCTGTGGACGTGACTCTGAGCTCTGACCTCATACGCATCAGAGGCTGCGACAGAGTGCAGGACGAACTTGACTACCACAGGTAGGTCTTCCAGTTGCACGGCAGCCAAAGTGGCCATAACGGCTCCACGAACCTGAGACAACAGACGGCATCAGGTAACAACACAGTGACACTACTTGGCTTTTAATTATTCACCACAAATAAGTGTAATAGAGTGTGTGTGTACTACCTCAGTCAGTAATGAGGAACTGAGGTTCAGACTGGAGAGGGCATCCAGGATGGGGACAGTCAACTGAGTGTTCTCCTGGAGTAAAGCGCTACAGGGAACAGTGATGACAGCAGTAAGTATAATCAGCAGCTCTAAAACCACACATGCAGCACAAGAACCACAAATCCGTAGCAGAGATTTACTGTACATACTTGAGCTCTCTGGCTATATCATTGTGCTGGGCGTCTTCCAGTATCTCTGGCAAACTGGTGATGATGTCACGCTGAACCTCCAGTGGTGCTACTGACACCAGCTCCATGAGCTTCACTGCCAACTCCTGCAAACAACAGGCCACAAAGGGGGCAGAAATAAACAAGCACATCACCATCTAGAAACGAGTGATGACTGATATGAAGAAATACATGATTACAGGTGTAATGGAACAGATCAGCAAAAAATAAAAACACTTTAAATAACTTTAATGGCTGTGACTACTCTACATGCAACAAGACCTATCATCACAGAAATTACTACCTTGCTGTCCACAACTCTGTCCAGCCATTTAAGCTGGTTAATAATTATGTGAGGAATACTGAGCCCATCTCCAGTACTGTGAAGGACAGAACAAAATTACATTTAGAAGAATAAGACAATGGGGGAAAAGGTGTGTAAAAATGGTTAAAATGCTGTAAAGTGACCTCATACGAAATACTAACCCATCAAGCATAAATTCAGGGAGTTTCTCGAGCAAGGCGTTAATGATGAAAGTCTGCATGAAAGAGAAAAGTAGGTTAAGCATGTGTGGAAGATACACTGCACATGTACACTTTGCACAATGCACATTTGCATGCCTCGTAGCAGAAAGAGACATTTTGTATTAGTTTTTCATCCTTTGACATCCTTTGTGAAAGGGTGATGCAGAAAATCTTACCTGCACCATCTCAATCCCCAACAGCAGGCGTAGCAGGCTTTCCTGGAATGAGCTGACACAACTGCAACACAGAGGAAAACAGGTCAGTATGTCCCACCATGCAGAGCCCTGACAAAAGCTTAGTCTAGGTCATAGCCGTACCCTTTATGAATTCAAGTTCTGACCTGCAGTGGCCTCTGTTAGCACTGAGTGTTTTTATAACAGTTACCTCGAGTCTCCATCAGACAGTCGTGGGCAACATGGAAGGAGGCAATTCCTAAACCGCTCAGGGTCCTCAATATGAGACTCCAATCCAGTGATGAATTCCTGTACAATCTGAGAAATCAAATGTCAATGAAACATAATTATCTCATACTAAATGCCTTGAATTTGTATAGTGATGGTGTATATACTTACCCCAGGGTACCTGGGACTCTTCTGTAGTTGTTGCTGTATCCTTTTTTGGAAAACTACTTGGTCAACAGCTAGGGAAAATTTAAAGATCAGAAAAATGAGAAGTGGAGGAACTGATTTCATTTACTGGCCTGGTATTTCCATTTTGAAACTTGGATTGAGTGTGTTTACCAATCTCATTGGCTGCGCCACCTTGTTTCAAGGTGACACCTGCCTCTCGAAGAAAGACGCCAAATGCACTTTCATTTGTCTCTTCTGGAGCAGGTTGCTTTGGTTGGCGACCAGTGCTGCGACTCTTCTTCGCCTCTATAGAGAGAAGAGAACTTTTAATACATACATTAATACATGGCCTCCCCATATAGACAATGTTTTAGATAAAGTGCCATCAGTTAATGAGGGGATCAGGTGTTCAGGCATTTGCCATGTATGTTGGTGTACTCGTGTCAGTGAGATATGAAACAGCAGTGGTCCTGTAGGATAATGTCACACTCCTGTAATACTTTGCTTTCAGTGTGAATAACATAACGTTACATGTGGTGGGCATTTGTATATCTTAGTTGGCAAGCTGAGGGGCTTCACTGGGAAACCTTCACTGCACTTGCACATAGTTATGAACTGCTGTGATGTTGCGTTACATAAAACTTACTAGTGGTCGTAGTAGCTCCCTCTCCTTTATCCACAGAGGAGCGTCGCTTTTTACGCATCATCTGATGAAACATAAAGGTCAGAAGGTTTTTAATAGCTAGACCAGGTTAGCAGCCACAGTAGCAAACACGCTAACGTATGTATAAGTTAACTTCACTGGGCACCTGTAGCTAGGATATTAGCTAGTTCAGTAATTGAATAACTAAAACAGTGTTTTAAAAACACAAACATGAAGTATGTAGCGTTATATCGAGGTTATGTTGTTGGCTGTCAGAATCATTCAGGATGATAAAAGCGAGACATACGTTTAACTAGACTGGCGAACCCACAGACGACGATATTAGGAGCTCAGAGTCAGACACCGAAGTCACAAAACAAACTTCCGCGCCAATGTGCTGAACGCGTCATCAGCCACAGTTAGGGATCCTCCTCGTGAAGGAAAGGTAACACTGGGTGACAGCTAGAAATAAATGCCCAGTACATTGGAGAATAATCAAATAAAGCAACTACACATTTGGTATAGAGCTCCTTTATAAGTTAGTCTCTCGACTGAAATCTCTGTTGAGCTATTAAAAGTGGTCTGTTGTTCAACATTACAACGATTACAACATGTTTTAGACGGTCTCTTATTCTCTAGCATTGGGCTGCATGTTTTTACAAACATGTTGGCCGTTGTTCTGCGGGTTTGGGACTCGGTCGAGTTGTCAGTTTACGAAGGGTCTTTCCGGGATACGCCGTGTGAGGAAACATGCACAACCACAGAGCGCTGTACCTTCACAACTATACCGAAGAGTGTACAGTTGTTCGAGAGATTTCACAGCTACCTGCCTCATTCTTCGTCTCGCTTGGTTTAGAAGGAGGAAGAAGCTAGTTTAGACCGGAAAATGGTTTTCCCGGTTTGCGTTCGCTATTAGCCCCATAGATAAAGAAATATTTCTATAACTACGTATTAACACACTAACGTCTTGATTTACGAAGTTAACACAAGCCGTTTAGTTGTCAAAAGAGAACAGGATGCTCTTTTTAAACTAAAGTGGCGTAGCAGCTATCTTGCAGCTAAATTAATAAACTGCACCTGCCATGAAATAAGCTAACAGTGGCTACTGCTGAGTCACAGCAGGCAACTGGCTAGCTCACAGAGATCTTTATGCATCCATGGACCAAACCCCTCAGATATTTTCACGGCTACAATATATTGCACAATAATACAATATTAACCTCTGGCATTAGCGCACGTGTTGGTCTTTAAGGTTTGTTGTTTTTTTAAATCATTTTTTCGGAATGTCTCATTGCACTAAAATGTAGGGTGAGACTAATTTCCGCCAGGGAAAAATAAAGGTTAGATGAAATAGCAGAATGATAAAATTACAATACTCATTATTCAAAATTATGAGATACTCAGGCAAAATCTTGACTTACTGAGTCAAAATTATCAGATAGAAAGTCAAAACTGAGATTTACTAAATCAAAATTATGAGATAGATAATTATGTATAATTATAACTTACTTTCTCATATTTTTTATTTAGTAATTAAGTCAGCATTTTGATTTTTGCCCCACATTTGACTTAGTAAATCCTTTTTTTTTTTTTTTTTTTTACAATTAAATCGTCTTGACTTATTATGGCTTAATTTTATTTATTTTTCATCAATCCTGGCTTTTCATATAAATGTGATGTGTACACTGGAACGTTCAAATCGGCCATCGCGCAGGCTGCATGGTGTGAACCATCTTGACAGCTAAATACAAGCTCTTTGACACATCCTTCAAAGGTTGGCTGGAGAAACTGCGCCAGGCAGAGTTTCTACAGGAAATAAAGGGAATATTGTGACTCTTAAAATAGATAGATAGGAATAGGTAGCTGTTAAGAATGGCTACGAAATTGTACAACTTCACGGCCAAACTATTAACGGGAGAGTTGTTTAATTTCTCTTCACTGGAGGGCAAAGTCGTCCTCATTGAGAATGTCGCGTCTCTCTGAGGTACGACCACCAGGGATTACACCCAGATGAACGAGCTCCACGAGCGGTACGCCAGCAAGGGGCTCGTTATCCTGGGAGTGCCCTGCAACCAGTTCGGACATCAGGTGAGGAAATTAACCAGGTTAATCTACCAGGTCTGCTCTCTTATTGACTATCAGGCACACTGGGGTTATGATAGTTTATATTTTTGTGGGGGTTTTTTTAAAATTTCTTTTACTTTGCAACTAATATTAGATTGTAGGCTAATTTCCCGGAAATAGCACACTTGCTTTTAGACTACAGATTACATTTTCAGCTAAATTCAGGAGATGGACACCTGATGATGAATTTGCACTTGCTCAGATGGAAGGAGCTTTGTTCCTATTTTAGACTTGCTTTATATATTCAACTAGTTTCCAAGTTCATTGTGTTTTAGGTTTAGTCTTGGGTTATATTTGGTCAATTTGTAACTATGCTGCAGACACAGTAATCCAATGTATTACATTATCTAGACCAATGGTTGAAATATTTTAAGAAGCAAACCAAAAATTCAAGGGGAAAAGCCCATATGAGGAAGCGCGTTGCTGTACGCAGTTTCAGCAGTGGGGGATAAGCTGTTCCTTGTTCCTAAATGCGTGTAATTTATCACTGCTTTACCGGCCATTATAATGCACACCATAAGCAATATTACATTATTTATTAACTCGGTGTTAATAAATAACAATATTAGTAACTCATTAATAAATGGTTACGGAAATGATAGTTGAGATAATCCGCAGGCATCTGAAAGCAGGAAATTAAACAGTCTGGGTTCCCTCTGTTTAAGAAAAAGCCCAATAAAAAGCTAAAGCAAACACTGTTGAGAGAGGATTTATACAACAAATATGATCCCTAAGTCAAACCAAAAGTTAGTTCAGTTGATCAGATCAGACTCATCTGTAACGCATCTAAAGAGTATGAGTTAATACAAAGTGGTATTGATATTATAACGTTGGACTTCTGAAAGACAAACAGTCAAGTTTTCCACCCCACTTATTTTATTATTTTAATCTGCTGATCACTTCCCTCACAAAACATCATTATAGTCCTGTAATAAATGTCTATAGGGACATAATGCCTCGGCAGACTTTATCAAGGAAGGAACCCTTTCTATAGTGACTTTAACCAGACTGCTTCCTAAAATGACACAAGAATATTCCATTAATGACTTTATTTTGCTATAACATTTTTATAGTGTTCTTATTTTAAGATTATGCAAAAGCTTCTGTGCACCACCACGGGCCTTAACACAATCTTATGATCAACCCATGCAGGAGAACTGTAAGAATGAAGAAATCCTCATATCTCTGAAGTACATCCGTCCCGGAAACGGCTTCGAGCCAAAGTTTCAGCTCCTGGAGAAAGTGGACGTGAACGGGAAGGATGCCCACCCCCTGTTTGTGTTCCTGAGGGAATCTCTCCCATTCCCCAGCGACGAGCCAGCCGCCCTCATGACCGACCCCAAGTTGATCATGTGGAGCCCGGTCTGCAGGAACGACGTGGCCTGGAACTTCGAGAAGTTCCTCATCGGGCCGGACGGAGTGCCGTTCAAGCGTTACAGCAGGAAGTTCCTCACCAGCGACATCGAGGGAGACATCAAGAAGCTCCTGAACCAGGCAAACTAATGAGCCATTCACCCATCCTACAGCCTCCACTTGCACCAGCTCTTCAGCACTAAGCCAATGTGTGTAACCTCATTTTCTTTCCCTCCATAGCTTCTGTAGATGGCGTATGGCGCTTTTCCAGACCTCCTGTGCTCACGTGTGCACGATGGCTGTGTTCGGTTCTTTTACTAAATGAAGGCATCCTCTGAAAGCACGCTAGTTGTGAGGGGGGTATCTGATGAAATGTAAAAGGCGGAATGTTTCCAGCTGCATTGGGTGCATGTAAAGCACAGCTGTGGTTTGATGTACTAAGAGGACCAATAAATGTATTTTTTTCCAAACATTTCCTGACTGCCTCTCCCTTAAATTATGGTAACAAGATTTGAGATGGCCTTTTTAACCCAAACATGACTTCTAAAGTCATGTTACACTGACGATTATAAATAACTTAATATTTTTAATTCAAACTCTATGGTAAAGGACACCTTTTAGCTGCATTTAAAAAAAACAACCCAACTTGGATCTTGTATGAAGGGCCCATATTTCTTTTTCTTACATGTAAACTCCAAATGAAAAAGTTAGTGGTAAAAAAAAAAAAAAAATACCCATCCAGAACTAGCAAATCCTGTTACACTGTTCCACTGCCCACACCCGATATAAGATCATAGCTCATTTTACAACCAGTCAACATGAATGGTGTGTAACTGCGGTGGCATCACCTGCAAATAAAGATCATTTTGCAATAAAGAAAGTCATTTCATAACTCCCACTGAAGTCAAGCCAGCTTTGTTAGAGAATCACAGCTTTGGTGTGGGCTTATTAGAGTATATATTTTGTGCATGCAATTAGTCCAAACAAACCACCTTGTTGAGGCTTCCAGTCTTTATTGTACTTTGAATTCAAATATTTCCCAGTTAAAAACAAATACTGTAGATAACGGCAATGAGATAAATATGAGGACAAGAATTTATACACCTATTTTCAAGTGTAATTATTTACATCTCTTCGGTTATTTTTTAATTGCTGTCATGATTTCGGGTGCATTTGGCAGCCAAATTTTGTTTTCAACTAAGTATCTAGGATTACAGATACGATGTAAAGCTTTTCTAGTCATCGGCATGTATGATTATATTTAGGTAGTCATCTGTTATGATAAAAAAAAAAAAAAAAAAGATTGTTTCTTTAATGCTACTCACAGAGACAATTTATTGTTGTGTTTTACTTAACAGATGAGTAGTGATCTCTGCAAGGATAACAATTGGCTCCAAATGCCTGCATTCAGTGATGATGCTGTTAAGGTACTGCTGTCCTGACCCCATCTGATGACACCTGTAGACTTCCTCGTGACAAGGAGCAAGTTCAAGTTTCATGAATAAAGCACCACTTTTATACTAGTTTATTTTGCTTCACTCAGTGTGCTTTGAAGATATCAAATAACATAGCCATTTCAATACAGAGCTGCATTAATGTACAAGACTAATAATAAGGACAAGCCATTGCGGGTGAGCTAGGGGTCCAATCAGGAAGCAATCAAAATATGCTTATAAGACACATTAAAATGATCTGGATGTGTACGACAGACCATAACCCTTAATGCTAAGGCCGGACCATACAATTCTGTCAAGTCTAGATACACCAGAAGCAGGTAGATAATGTACTCATGGAGAATTCAAAGTGCCTCCTTTTTAGTCAGGTTGCAGGAATCAAAAGGCCGCTCTTGCATTGCGATTACAAAAAAGGAAAATGAAAATGGTTAGCAGGGTCAGACTCCTCTCTTAAGTTTAGGGTCCAAGAGACAGCAGAGCTCATACTGTGCGTCAAAGAACAAAAAATGATGGCTGAACAAGAGCAAGGTCAAAAAAACGCTTCTGCCACAACTCCTGTCTTAAAACCTTGAAACAAGACTTGCACCTCTGTGGTTTAGATTGCATCACTGACCCAGCAGGCCGGTAGCAAAACTGCCACAGCTAGTCTGCACCAGCAAGATCCCCATAGGTAACCCACTCTACACAGGTGGAATAATGTCACAGGATTCTTTCAACAAGCATGGCATGTATTGTTCGGTGTGCACATCACACTGTTAAAGTTTGCATTTACCTCAGCACAGCAAGATTATCAGAGATAAATCTAGGCACAATGCCAGTATCCTGCTAATGTCTTAACAGTTGGTACATTTTATCATAAATACCTTGGAAAGCTTTGGTTGAAACATGTGCATTTGGCTTTTTTTTTTTTTTTTATATTTCTGATTGACATTTGTTTATCTACGCATTTGAGGGCACTTCTAACATTCTGTTCATCCAGTGAGAGGATCTATATCCATTTATACTCCTCTTAGTTCCAGACTAGTAAACTATGTTCAGAAATCAGTAGGCCACCCGCTGCAGGGAGGAAGTCTCTCAGGTCACTCTTCTGACAAGGCTGTTGGCTCTAGTTGACAACATATTAGACAGAAATCAAATAAAATACGGGGGCAGATAGGGTTAATAATGTTAAGTCTGTGGAGTCCTCTGTCACTAAAGTAGCTTTGTGTGTGCGTCCGAGTGTCTCTATTTGCCGTATGTGTTTCAGTGCGTGTCCCTTCGCGGCAGGGCTCCTCAGTTTGTGTCCATGTGGTCGTCGGCTGCTTCTGGGGCTCCTCCCAGTGAGGCCGAAGGCTGAGGTTTGGAGGGGGCTTCCTCGTCTCTGCGCTGATAGAACAGCACGTAGGCTGCTTTTGTCTGCGAGGGAGGACAAGGATAGGATTACACTACACAAACAGGGACACTCGACACCAAGGACAGAAAGCCAAGGTGGCTGAGGGCTCATCTTCATCAAACATCAGTCAGTGGATAGAAAAAAACACAAGGATCACTGAATACGTCCTAAAACAGCATACACAGATCTATGAACATTAAAAAGTCAAAACTCACCACAATCTGGTCCTCTGTGGCAGAGGAGACACTGCTGTCATCAAAGTAATACCACTTTCCATCCACTTTATTCTTGCCGTAAGCTGTATCTGTTAGCCAGAGGAAAAGCAGTGTTACCAAACAGCTATTCAGGGCATTTGTTTACTCAGGAGACAGATAAAAATCTTATCAGACCAGTTCACTTCAAGTGGGCAGAGCAAATACCAAAAAAACCCTGACAGTGAGTCCACAGAGAACAAAGATGTGTGATGTGCCATGTTGTAATGTAACTGATTACAGTGTCCATGGAGACATGGTGGTTGATCAGCAGACCATCTGTTCACACGTATTGTGTGCATGTTTGAAGACTAAACAAACAAAGAGAGCTAGAGTGGATCTATTACCGGCTGAAAATAAAACAATTAACAGCTCTTTATGGCATGTTGATGTGGAGTGATATTGGCCGGTGCTTTCCAAGTGTTGCTCAAGAGACTAAAATGACAGATAAAAGAAGAAAAAATGAACAGTAACTTACAGTGACCCCCTCCCATTCCTCCATAGTGGTTTGACACGGCAATGAGGTCATATATGTAGGGGCCGGCCTTCGGATCACACACAAACTCTGACATGTTCAGATCCCTGACAAAGAAAATATCATCAGTCGCAGGAAGAAAAACTGAAACTGAAACTGAGTTATTAAACTTACAATGGCCATGAAATAAAAACTAGTCGCATTTAATGTTAAAGACAGCATATGGGCCTACTGTATGTTTAAGCCAACCTTAGTGAACATGAGTCAGCCTTTTTTAAAGCAGGATTTCAGTAACGTTTTCTCTGCTTCCTGGTTTCTAGTGGATCAAGTTCCTCTAGAGGTTAATATGTGCCGTACACACAGAGCCAAGAGTGAGACAGTAGTTGTTAGGCCACATAATCCTGAGGCAACTTCTCTATTTTAAAACACAGAGGAAATTTTGTAATATGGCAACTAGAAAAAAAGGTTAATGACTCAGAGCTGAAAGGCTACTTTTGAAAGCTATATGAGTTACACAACCAAAGCCAATAAGGAGAGTAAGGAGGTGTAATTGTCCTTTGGAGTATAATATTATTCTCTGATACAAGAGTCCATTTCAAGTACAATAAATACAGTATATCCTCATTCCTCAGGTCACTTTGACTTTGTTCTGTGAGTTTCAGACTACAGCTCCCTCTAGTGTAAAAGTCCCACTGATGCTGCAGTGTTTCTCACTTCCGTCAGCATAATCTTCAAATGACAAACACTTCAAACTGTGTAAAATAAAGTGCACACATAGCTCGTGTTGTCGCAACCTGGTCTGCATTTCTAATCGATTTCACAAACAATAAAATGAATGATTACATCTTTGCATTGAGTGACACTGCTTTAACTCTCTGCATAACTCTCAGATACATTTAGAAATATGCTGTTTAAATCTTTAGATGCTAAATATTCCAGCCAACTGTTATACACCAACATTTCAGAAATTTGAGTCATTAACAAAAAAAAAAGACATTTCAGTAATCTGGTATTGTCATAATGCTTGTTGTTTGTGAACATGTTTTATGTCTGTTATTTTAAAGGCCCTTCTAGGGACGGGCATTGGACATTAGCAGTGGCTATAAATGCTGTGGTACATTGCATTGGGTAATTGTTGTGCAATGTGTCCCCATCAAATAAACATTAAATAAATAAATGCTAAGAATTGATAAAATGTGAGTATTAGGATTTTTTTTTTGCTTCAACCTAAAATGTAAAGGCCTTAAACATCAACTGCCCGATCTTCACAGGTGTTTTTAATTATTTTACCTGGCTAGAACTCGTCTCAGGACACTGTGGGTGTGGCACAGACTCACAGTGGTTGAACTACTAAACAGACACCACAGTGCCTTTTCACCAGAAAACCTCTAGCTGAAATATCACACTTAAGCATTGTTTTCAACTTTCTTGACTAGAATGTCAATGAGCAGCGCTGCCTGCATACCTGATGGGAAAGTCCACCACTGTGTCCAGCTTGTCCCTCCAACACCGATTGTAGGAGAAACGCTTTAGGTGAACTACCAGGATGCGAGGCAGCGACCACAAGTCAAACTTTTTTGTGGCCTGTTGGTGTTTCTTACATGTTGGACAATACCTGCATACAAAAGATCATATTTAAGACAAAGATAGTGACAAAAATGGAGGTTTGACACAGAATTAGGCAGTAGTTTACCCTTACCATGGATCGTGTTCTCCAAGCGTCTCCATTGTTGTAAAAAGCTCGATGCATTCCCTCAGAGCCACAGTGGCTTTCTTTTTTTGTGGCTGCAGCATGCTCCCGTGCTTCTCATAGGCCTACACAAAATATTTACATAAATATAAATAGACTGTTTGCACATCCTGTCACAGGATTGTCTGATGAATATTAAGCCACTGACCTCTGCTTCCTGTTCATCATAACACAGTTTCTTTGACTCTGTGTCCCAGTCGATCGCCACTGTGGAATGTGCTGCAGACAGAAGAGGTGGGGGTGGGGGGTCAACACAAAGTGGCTTCGAAAGAATAAAACTATCAATGCAATTGTACGTTTAAAATATTAACACTGACGATTGAGTTTGAGGACGTTTCCATCACAAGGCAGCGGGCTGATGTTGGCTGTTCCGTAAGAGTTGACTATGCTGAAAGTGAAGAGCTTGGCTGGCGAAGAGCACAGCTTGGCCAGGTCTCCTTTAGACCCATTTTCCAAATCAGAGGTCTCCTCTTCCTCCTCTTCGGACTGGCCATTCTCTGGCTCCGGACTCACCTGGTGGTCCATGGCCTCCTCCTCACCTGAACAGACAACAATGAAATCTCATCACTTTTGAGTTTTTCTGCACGGGTGCATTTTAAAGTGTTCTTGATTAACATTAGTATACAAATATTCTGATGGGTAACGGCTCTCTGATCAATGTTTCCTTTACATTTGTTTAAATTTGGCGACAGATAATGTTTGCAGCTTACCATCATATAGCCCATTAGTTTCATTGCAGGTCCCTGAGTGGTTGCTGCCGTTACTGGAGCTGGCACTGCAGGAGGCCCCGTCTGACAGGGGGCTGCCACAGCCACCCAGGCTGGCATTGAGACTAGACGACGTGGAACATTCAGGAGCCTGGCTGCAGCTGGCAACGGTCGCTGAGGCCGAGGCCCTGCTTTCAATATTAGGGCTCTGGGACTGTTTTACATAGCGTCTGCAGCAGGGAACAGAGAAGAATAGTTAAACAGCAAATACACTCAGAACTCACTTTTTATTATCAGTGGTTTCAGTTACACTACACGAGTCATTTCAATGCAGTTTTTAAAAAAATATGTGTTCTACAAATAAGACTTTACATGATCCTGTCATGTCAGGGAAAACATCAGACTAGGGCTGAACAATTAATTAAATATGGATTATATTCAATTACTATATTATCCATATTGCGTATTAATATATGTAATATCCAAATTGCAGGAAATGCAATTTTTTGATAAAGGTAAAATGTGTCACAAAATACCATTATAAATGAAGCATTGTGGTGCTACAGAGATGCCCCAGCCAATAAATCATATTCTCCAGACGCAAGGGAACATGCTTGATCATATCTATATACCCATCTCTATATTTTTTCAATGAAAATTAAATCCAAAAATTATGTGAAATATAAATATATAAATATCTGCCAAAATAATCACAATATGATTTTTTTTTTTTGCATATCGTTCAGCCCTACATCAGACCTGTAAACTGCTATCATGCAGCTCCTGCAGCTTCATTCATCTACATCTGATTCTGCATTTGTTTTCCCTCACTTTCATAAACTCTCTTCACACTGTCTCAGCACTGTCATGCAGTTTACTTCCTTGCTGTGGACAACAGTAGGTTTTTACCCAATCCTCTCTAGGATCCTGTCATAAAGAACGTCTGCTATGAGGTTGTGTCTGGGCACGGTGATGAGTAAAGGCTGGCCGAACAGCATGGTGCTTGTGGAGCTTCCAGCATGCTTGGAGTGGCGCTCCCTGAAATACACGGGCAGGTTCATCCTCTCACTGTCCTCTTCCTGTACCTCATACCTGCAAAGAGCAACAACACAAACACACACATTACACACACCTAATATTAAACAGCAACCACAGTGGCTGACTTGAGACATCTTATCTTTTAGTCAACAACAAGACTTACACAAAGATGTCATCTTTTTCCAAGATTTGATTGAGGCCGTCATCCCGTCTATAGATTTTATGGAACCTATGATTGTAAACGTCAGCCACCACCATCTAGAAAGAAAGTGATTTGCAAAGTTAGCACATACTATTTCCATTTCAAGGAAAATGTAAAGCTGGAAGGATAAAGAACACAAGTGGAGTAAAATGATAAAGTTCTAACATTTTCAGGAGGGATTACACAGAGTCTGGACAAGGCGCTGCAGAGGTCTGTCACTGTCCCCAGTTTGGGAACCACCACTCGATACTGCAAGACAAAGAAAAAAAAAAAAAAAAAGAGAGATTATGATCCAAGTCAGTGAACCACTTAGATAAATGCTTGAGCTTTCAGAAATCCAGTACTCATCAACAGCAAGTACAAAGCCAACTCTGTTTTTACAAACTGGAATGCTAGTATTAGTAACTTGGTATTAACTAGAATTAGTTTACTTGTAATTGTCTAGAGCAAAAACCTGAATTCCATCTCACCTGTGTGGGTCTAGACTGGGGGTCTGATCGCACCAGGAAAACCTCCATAGTACGGTCCTTTTTCATGGGCAGAGGCAGAGTGAGGTAGCAGAATGGGTCAAAGGTTACAGACACCTTGGCGCACTCTGGGCACACCAAAGTGGATTTGAAGAGGCCGTGGAAAATATCAACTATAATAGAGTCATTGCGCAAGCGGTGGTTTGTCCAGGCTTCCTTGGCAACAATCTACAATTCCACGAGAAAAACTTTCATTAGATGCCATTTCAAAACCCGAGAAAGAAAGCATGCAACTTGATATTATAAAGTAATTCTTTGAAACCTTTTGCTCTTCTGTTGCTATAAAACAGTGTAGATCAAAACACATCATGTGCAGCTTCAAAACAAAACCCTATGTCCATACCTCATCGGGACGGCCCTCTGCATCCCTCAGGGCCAGATAAGGCTTCTTCTTGACACGGTTCAGATCTTCATGGAGCCCGTCCAGCAGGAAGGCCAACAGCTCCTGTGAGTCCTGCTGCTGGTAGCCTGAGAACTGGGGGGCAAAGCGTCCGACATGGGTCTGGACACAAAGGCAGATTTTTATTAACTTTGTCTGAATCTTTAAGATTATGAATGGATATTTTGTAAACATTCACTTCAAGATAAAGTTGTTTGACACAACTCACTTTGAAGGTACGTGGGGCCACATAACTGCTTCGGCTCAGCCACATCTGCTTTACTAGATCAGCATAGGCCTCTGCAATTTCGCCCCTCATTCCCAGGGGATTCTCTCGGTTAATCTCGGCTTCATACTGGTCATTGAGGAAGTACTCTGTGAGAGGAGATGCATTGCTCAGGCACTGGAAGAGGAATAAAAAGTGGATAATGTGAACATAATACCCAAAAACATGGCAACTGACTTTCTCTGAATGGTGGTTGTAACTGTAGCATTAGTTTGTTTTGTTTTTTTACCTGGAGGGCAGAGTTCATGAAGCATGTGTTGCCCAAATTACTGAGACCACATAGGCCAGGCTGCGACTGTGACTCTCTGTAGTTGTAGGAGGAGCTGTATGAATTGTAGCCCCCCAATCTGGTGGAAGAGCACATGTGTCACTGTTGGTATCCTAGAGACGCGGTGCTGTGATGAAGCCAATACTTCAGGCATATGTTCAAACATGCCATTCAAATATGGCACATGGATGCAATATCAGACTGACAAAATACCACCTTAAGAGAACATGTAAACCAGTTATCACGCACACCTCCGAATTGTCAACAAGTAATATTGGCTAGGCTATCACCACCACACTCTTGTTCTCATTTAGAAAACTGCCACACTCAGTCATACAAATCCTGAACAATCGCCCAAATTCTCATGATCACAGGAGCCCAGGGCAGTTAATGTAACATGTTAAATAAGAGATGTCTCATTAAATGAGGTCTTTGTGATGTATGCAAATGCAGTCAAATTTGTCATCTTTTATTTTACGTTTTATATCAAATTGTGTCTTTAGCACACACGCACACCGGTATTCAGCAGGAAACGAATCATGGTACTTTTCTACTTAGACTGCAGTTAAAGTGGATTGTAAATATTACTGCTACTTTAAATCACCTCTTGAGGTGGGTAGGGCAATCAAAAGAACATCAAAGCCTTTTGAATAAAGTGCAGCCATTTTACCAAGTCAGCACTGAATTCAGATGTCATTTCTGCCAGTTACATCTTATTTCCCTTTAGAATTTAATCACCTGTCCCTGAATACATTAGTCTGACAAACCGTATGCTGAGCTTAAATATGAGCACAAATATTTCTATAGATACACACACACACACTACATTTTCTATTGTGTCCAAGAACGCTGTACAAGCTCTTAAAACTATTCTTCACAGTAATTTGACCATGATGTTTTGTTCTAAAGTAAGCTGTGGCAATATTATCCAACAGTGAGATGCCAGTTAATTACAGTGCATCCGGAAAGTATTCACAGCGCTTCACGTTTTCCACATTCTGTCATGTTACAGCCTTATTCCAAAATGGAATAAATTCATTTCTGTCCTCAAAATTCTACACACAATACCCCATAATGACAAAGTGAAAGAAGTTTCTTAGAGAGTTAATCAAATTTATTAAAAATAAAAAACTAAGAAATCACATGTACATAAGTATTCACAGCCTTTGCTCATTTTGTTGATGCACCTTTGGCAGCAATTATAGCCTCAAGTCTTTTTGAATATGATGCCACAAGCTTGTCACACCCATCTTTGGGCAGTTTCGCCCATTCCTCTTTGCAGCACCTCTCAAGCTCCATCAGGTTGGATGGGAGGCATCGGTGCACAGCCATTTTCAGATCTCTCCAGAGATGTTCAAGTCTGGGCTCTGGCTGGGCCACTCAAGGACATTCACAGAGTTGTCCTGAAGCCACTCCTTTGATATCTTGGCTGTGTGCTTAGGGTCGTTGTCCTGCTGAAACATGAACCGTCGCCCCAGTCTGAGGTCAAGAGCGCCCTGGAGCAGGTTTTTATCCAGGATGTCTCTGTACTTAGCTGCATTCATCTTTCCCTCTATCCTGACTAGTCTCCCAGTTCCTGCCGCTGAAAAACATCCCCACAGCATGATGCTGCCACCACCATGCTTCACTGTAGGGATGGTATTGGCCTGATGATGAGCGGTGCCTGGTTTCCTCCAAACATGACGCCTGGCATTCACGCCAAAGAGTTCAATCTTTGTCTCATCAGACCAGAGAATTTTGTTTCTCATGGTCTGAGAGTCCTTTAGGTGCATTTTGGCAAACTCCAGGCGGGCTGCAATGTGCTTTTTACTAAGGAGTGGCTTCCGTCTGGCCACTCTACCATACAGGCCTGATTGGTGGATTGCTGCAGAGATGGTTGTCCNTCAAGCGCCATCAGGTTGGATGGGAAGCGTCGGTGCACAGCCATTTTCAGATCTCTCCAGAGATGTTCCATCAGATTCAAGTCTGGGCAACTCAAGGACATTCACAGAGCTGTCCTGAAGCCACTCCTTGGATATCTTGGCTGTGTGCTTAGGGTCGTTGTCCTGCTGAAACATGAACCGTCGCCCCAGTCTGAGGTCAAGAGCGCT